>LR749570.1:524714-573879 GCA_902729485.2 Mus minutoides
CACCCAGGAAGTGCTGATGGTAGTGCCCTGCAGAGATGCCTGGCTTTAGACAGCTCAGAAGCAACTCCGGTGCCAGCACATTGGAGACCACAAGAAAAGAAGAGAGGGACATGACTCTGGTAGACAGTGCCCAGTACTACCAGTGAGCTTGTATCAGCATGCAGCTGGAGAAAGCCTTGGAAAAGAGCCCTTCCCAAATTACCATCACACTTCTTCCTCAATTAGGTCACACACTAGTCATCAAGTGTGTGTTCAGTGGTCATTTTCAATTGTTTCTAAAAGTTCCCAGTGCTGGGGATAAGTCCTGGGTACCCACTCAGACCAGACAAAAGGGCTACAACTGAACTAATGTGCAGCTCTTCCCTCCCTTTAAAACGATCAAATATTCCAGAGAGAATCCCAGACGTGGCATTTTATCCCTGTTATGCCTTAGAATGCATCAAAGAAATATGTCACTGTCACATAGGCAGCTTCAGTGTTATCTCACAGTTGACAAACAATGTTAATTCCTGGTTATTATCAATCAAACATGCTTATTAAATCAAATTTAACAAAATGTCTTTTAAACAAGAAAAAGTAGGGGGCTAGAGAGATGGCTTAATAGGTAAGAACACTTGTCATATAACCACGAGGACCTGAGTTCGGATCCACGACACCCAGTTAAAAATTCAGGCAGGGCCATGTGCTCCTGTCATCCCAGTGCTAGAGAGAAGCAGAGACGAGAAACTCACGGAGACTGACTGGCCAGCCACCGTCCTAGCAGAAAACATAAATAAACAAAAACAAAACCCCTAGCAAGCTTGAGTTCAGGGAGAGACCTTGCCTCAGGGAGTAAGGTAGGAAGGGACGGGAAAACACCCAGATACCCTCCTCAGGCCTCAGTGCACTTGCATGGGTAACCACACCTGTGCACACATGTGCACACATATGCACACACCACACATATGCACACAAACAGAAAAAGGAAGCGAAATAAAAAGAGCATTTCTGATCCATGTAGTGCAGAAGGCTGTAGCCTCACCTCCACTCCCACTCTATAACTGTTCCCTACTCCTGACTGTTCCTCAAGGAGCCCTCTTTTCAGGATGGGACCTAGACCCCAGCTCGGCCTGCAGGAGTTTGATCTTGTGGGAAGTAAGGCAGGCACACCACACCGTGTGAGCCTCTCACGAGGTGACCCCTGAGTTACTTCTCATTGAAACCACACTGCTTTCTTTTGCTTCCTTTGTTTCTATCCACCATGCTGCAAATGGCTTCTCCCTTTAAGTTATGGAGAGCGCATTTCTGGCCCTCTGCCTTCCCTGTGCTTCTTCCTTCGCCTTCCCTCTGTTTTTGTGCCTTTGTGGTCTCACTGGGCCCACACATCCAATAGCCACTACAGTGTGAGCGTTGCCAGGGCCCCATTCCCACTGGGTTCTCAGAAAACTAAATCAGGGCAGGAAGAAACATGCTTTGCTCGAGAAGCAGCCTGTAGAACTGACCCTGTGTTGAAATACCTGGACCCACTGACACAGTCTGCCCAGGCATTGGGGTGGGATCCTACAGAGCCCAGCAGGACGGAGAACTCGGGGCTCAAAAGCTTCTGTCTGTTACACCTAAGGCATGGCACAGGAGCCAACACCCTAGTCCTCATGGGCAAATGTCTTCGATATGCTATTTCCAACCAAGACACAGAATACAAATGTTCTTTCTTTAGTTCTCTTCCTGGGCAAGGATTTGATTTTAAAATACTAACACGGATTCTCATATGACCCACACTGGCCTTAAACTTCCTATGTCTCCAAGAAGGACCTCCGTTCACGTCTGATCCTCCCCAGTCTGGGATTGCGAGCGTGAGCCCTCATGCCTGCCTTATTTGGTGCTGGGAAATGAACCCAGGCCTTTGTGCACACTATGACAGCACTCCAGCATCCCAGAACTGGGCATGCCAGTCCCTAAGTGTTAGAGATATTAAAGGAAGTTTAAGGAACACAAACATCTGTGCAGGAAGCATTCATTCATCAGTATCAGAGGCTGAGATGTTTTTAAGAATATGGCGTTGCTTGCCATGTGGTTAGACGCACAACTGATTTTTCTCATCAGATATAAATGGTGGTTTGACTAAGGTTATTCTTTAAAATAGATAGGAGCCTATGATTATCTATCATTATGGTCAAAATGTTTTAACTTTAATTTGCTTTTAATAAAACTCCTTATCTCGGGTCACAAAAAGACAGAGGTAAAAGAAGGGTTGGCATTTCTTGCTGGGATGTGAAGCCTGAGCAGTGGTCACTCTCAGAGGTCGCGCTGGACCAGCAAGCAGCCTGAGTCAGCTGGGAATGGTTAGGGAACCCATTCCCAAGCCTCGGATGGGCTTACTCTCTGATACTGCAGGTGCCAGCCCAGGGATCTGGGATCTGTGTGCTGGCGCCGATCCATCCAACCATCAGCCTGACTGTGACACAGAATGACTCTGAGCCCCACTGTGGTGGTGAGTTTTAGTTGTCACTTTGATTGCATTGGGAAATGGCTACAAGATTAGTAAAGGATACTTCTGGACGTGTCTCTGATGGAGTTTCCAGAGACTAGTGACTAAGGGAGGTGTGTACTGTGGCACCATCCCAGAGGCTGAGGGCCTGCATGAAGCAAAAGTAGAATCAGGAGGAAGCCTGCTAGCTGGGCATTCCTTCCCACTTCCCATGACTCAAGTGCCCAACTCCCATGGAGCTTCCTGTATGCCCTGTATTCTGTTAGATGCTAAGGATTTGACAATGCAAACATATAGCCCGTCTATCCGTTACAGTACAAAACAGACCACAGCAGGCAATGCTGTCTGTGCCCTGGCTGTGTGGACAGCATCCTTTGGGAGCTGAAAGACGAGCTCAGAGTCCAGCTCTTATGTTGGTTTCTGCACTTTCATCTGGGTGACTTTGGCAAGTTCCTTAACCTCACAGTGGTCAGGAAGGTTCATCTTCCCCAGGTGACCTCTTCTGTGGGCATAGTGGGAGTTAAAAGCTGCCCTGGGATTTATGGAAGATGACTCCAACCAAGGCACCTAGCCCTGGCCTGACACACCGGAAAGGCACAGCATCTGTGCAAGGGCTGCAGAGAGAAAGCGGGAAAGAGTATTGTCTCCAGCCAGGAACCGCTTCCCAGGAGGTCCCATTGGAAGCTTGCATGGGAAGGCAAAAGCTGGCTGTATGTGTGAAGTAAGGTGGGTGGGGAGCCTGGTGAACTAGGTGGCTCCTGCGGGCTTCAGGTGTCCTTCTTGAGTCCCCACACATTCACTGGCCTGTCACGTGTCCTCATTTACCATTCTGTCCATCCCTCTTTGGTTGTTGTTGTTGTTTGAGACAGGGTCTGTCTGAGTAGCCCTGGCTGTCCTAGAACTCATTACGTAGACCAGGCTGGCCTCAAACTCAGCCACCTGCCTCTACTTCCTGAGTGCTGAGTTTAAAGGTGTGCACCATGATGCCTAGCCTACCCAATTTCTCTTTAAGAGCATTCTAGAGGCCAGCAGCACCTTCCATACTCCTGTGCTTCCCGGGGTCAGATGCTCTAAGGCAGCGGTTCTCAACCTGTACGTCCAACCTCTTTGGAGTATAATGACCCTTTCACAGGGGTCACCTAAGACCATCAGAAAACAGGTATTTACATTATGATTCGTAACAGTAGCAAAATCACAGTTATGACACAGCAATGAAAATAATTTTATGGTGGGTGTCACCATAACATGCAGAACTGTATTAGAGTCTCAGTATTAGGAAGGTTGAGAACCTCTGCCCTAAGGAAATGGCTAAGTTCCCCTCCTTTCTGGCTGCCTGCCCCCTTACAAATGTGGCTGAAATGGGGGCCTCAGTGCCCATGAGCTGTCCTGAGACCTGAGAGCTTGGACAAGCTTGGCATTAAGGTTCCCCTCTGTCAGAGCTGAAGGTGGCAGACTCCTGTATCTCCCTCTTGCCTGCTCCCACCTCACTACCAAGCAGAAAAAACTGACTGACTGCTGCAAAGCTTTCCCCAACCCTTTCATAAGTCCTTCCTCCTTGGTTTTGATTATTAATTTGGAAAGTCCAGCTCAAACCATGTCCCAGCTCCGCCATTCGGATCTCTACTAGGAACCCTGGCCTCCCCTTCCCCCGCCCCAACCTCCCCCTCTCCTTTTATTTCTACAACTCCCTGATTGGAAAAGAGCAGGCCCCCTTCTTCCTTCCCAACTACACAATTGTCACCGCCAATTAGTGCATTGTTAGAACACACAATGCGTTACTGTAGCCAGTGGAATGGGGCGCCTTTATGCTTCTCCAACCGGCCGTGGGGGCAGTCAAGTTTCATTTAGAGACTTAAAACACAACTCCACAAGAAAAATAAATGCTATCAGAAAAGCAAAAAAGGGGGGTACGTGAAAATAAACCAAAGCGTGTGGAGGGAGAGGAAGGCAAAGATGTTGAAGGAAAACGTGATGGTGAGCAAACTCTGAAAGGGGGCAGAGGAAAGAAGCAGTCCACCATTCAGAAATTAGGCCGAACTCCTGAAAGGCCTCAAGAGGTTGCTACATGCAGAAGTTCCTCTCAGAACACAAAAAGGGCTCGGGCTTAACAGTAATTAGTGGTGGATTGTGCTTGAACACTGGGTGTCTTTAGAGGGTTTTTCCAGCTCCCCCCTACCCCCTCCACCCTGTCCTTACCAATAAAGAGGATGGGAACACAGAAGTCAACCTGGGGTAGGGAAGTGGCCTTCAAGCCACATTGCCCCAATCTGGGGTGGGGGTAAATTGGTCTTTCTCTTTGGCAGGTAAATTGGATTTTATTCTCTAAAGCTTGAAAATAATTATAGGGGTGGGTTTTTCCTGTCAGAATGTGCCATATGGGTGCATTTTCCAGTCAGTTTTATTTCAAGTACCTTTTGAGCAGCCTGGCCCTTTTTGCAGCCCAGAGGATGCTCCTAGAGGCCCAGGCATCCCACCCAGAGCTCACAGGTCATGGGCTTTCTCCAAGCCTCTGAGTCCAGGAGAACTTTTGGTGAACAGAAAGCTGATAGCCCAGCGCAAGGCTCAGTCAGAGGGCAAAGGTCTAAATGTCATCCTTACAAAGTCCTGCCCTTCCTCTTAACCCACTCCTCAAATAATCTGATATTCTCCCAGATTATAACAACTCGAGGTATAAGGAACAATCTGGCAAAGGCTCCCAGAGTAAAGCTCATACCCAACCCACTCTACTCAGTCTCTTACCTGCCTATCAAGTCCCCCAATTTCTAGAAAGGCTCCCCAATCAGAATTACCAAACAAGGCTAGTTATGGAGAGAGAGAGAGAGATGGAGAGAGAGAGAGAGAGAGAGAGAAAGGAGGGTAGATTGCTTTGTTTTTCTTATAATTTTGAAATAGCCAACTTGTAATTTGTGAATACTTCACTCCTTTGTGTCTTAATTTCCTTTCAAGTGCACTTGTTGCTGTTGCTGTTGCTGCTGCTGCTGTTGCTGCTGCTGTTGCTGCTGCTGCTGTTGCTGCTGCTGCTGTTGTTGCTGCTGCTGTTGCTATTGCTGCTGTTGCTGTTATTGTTGGAAACAGGTCTGTGTAGTCCAGGCTGGTATCAAACTTACCATGTAGCTGAGCATGACTTTGAACTTCTGATTCTCCTGTCTCCATCTTCCAAGTACTGAGAATACAGGCTATACCACCACACCACCAGTTTCCTTCAAGTTAATTAAATATGCTTCCTTCCCCTTTTCCTCTCTTGGGATCAAGCCAGACTTGTTTGGGAAAACAAACAAGCTAGAGGACTCATCTGCTCCACGACATCCTTTTAAAAAATTCTGCGTCTTAGAAACCAGACTGTTGAAATTTCTCCCCGATACCTTCCCATCCCTTTTTCATTTTTCCATCCACTGATGTAGAACAGTCAACTGTTCTACATTGACTGGAGCTAGGCAAAAATGCAGGGACCATCCTAGAGTATGGAGATCAGAATTCTAATCTACCTGCATAAATAGTCAGCAGTGGGTGGACAGCTGAAGAGCAGCATGTCTGCGAGTGATGACATGTCTGCTTGAGACGGTGTGTCTCACGCATATGTGAGAGGTGCTCTGCTTCAGCTGTTGCCAAGAAGCTTTGAGGACAGTGTGGGGAGTTCCTGGCCCTGATACCAGAGGTGCTGCGGAAGATGCCCACACTGGTGGTGGCTGGTTTATAACCTCCATCCTGTTTATAGACACATCCTGAGCCTTTCCCTGTTACTTGCTGATTCCATGGCCACCATCAGTCTCCAAAAGGACATGTTCTTACTCAGCCAGAAATTGAAAGTGGAGTACTCTGGAAATTGGCCATGCCATGTCCCCTACACATAGGAAACTGCCCATGCCATGTCCCCTACACATAGGCAATGCAAATCTGAAGGGGATTGTGAGCAAAGGATGCTGTAGCCTCTTTCACACGTGGTATTCACAGACCCGACCAAGAGGATTTTTACCAAACTGTTCTAGATTGGGTTTAGAGAAAACACCTGCCCCCATGGTAGTTGGAGCATGGAGACTCTAGAAAAGCTTCTGGCAGAGGCAGGGTAACATCCCTCAGTCCGCTTTCACTCAGACCCGGGCTTCTGTCGGGGGGGGGGGGGGGGACAAGCATCCAGAGACTCTAGAATCTACAGAGCAAGAGGTTGGCAGTGAAAGATAACCTTGCAGTGAAAGATAACCTTGCAGTGAAAGATAACCTTGCTTCAGATATACCACCCAGAAGTGTTCATTGTCAAGGTCACTATCCATAGAGCTGCAGTTCCCACTGCTCATCCTCTCCTCACCCTTTCCAGACCGTGTGTGTGTGTGTGTGTGTGTGTGTGTGTGTGTGTGTGTGTATGTGTGCCCAACTGTATGTGTGTATGAATGTGTGTGTGCTCGTGTATGTGTGTGGGTGTCTGTGTGTGTGCCTGTGTGTGAATGTATGCATATGTGCCCATGTGTGTGTGTGTTCAACTGTATGTGTATATAGGTGTGTGTGCCTGTGTGTATGTGCATATGTGCCTATGTGTGAGTATGTGTCTGTGTGTGTGTTTGTGCCCATGTGTGAGTGTCTGTGTATGTGTATGCCCATGTGTGTGTCTGTGTGCATAAGTACACATGTATTTGTGTGCCTATGTGTATATCTGTGTGTGTATGTTTGTGTGTATATGTGTAGGTATCTGTATCTGTGTCAGTATGTATGTATGTATGTATGTATGTGTATGTATGTATGTGTGTCTGTATGTGTATGTATGTATGTATGTGTGTCTGTATGTGTGTCTGTATGTATGTCTGTATATGTATGTGTCTCTGTGTGTGTCTATGTGTATCTGTGTGTGACTGTGTCTGTGTATCTGTATGTCTCTCTGTGTGTGTGTATATGTCTGTATGTGTGTCTGTCTGTGTGTCTGTATATATGTGTGTCTTTATGTGTATCTGTGTGTGTCTGTGTATGTGTATCTGTTTGTCTGTGTGTCTGTGTGTGTCTGTGTGTATGTGTGTGTGTGCACATTTGAGGAGCCATGTAAAGGTGAGAGGTTGATGTCAGTTGTATTCTTCAATTGCTCTCTACCTTATTTTTTAATGTTTTTCTATTTTTGAAATTAAAATAATAATGACTTGATTCTCCCTCTTCCCTTTCCTCCCTCCAGCCCTCCCTGTGTACCCCATTCTCTTTCACAAATCCAGGGCCTCTATTTCTTTCATTGTTGGTATGTCTATATGTGTGTATATATTTCTAAGTACCTAAATACGACCTGCCCCACTGATGTGTATGCACTGGTCGTCCAGCCTTTCTTTTACTGGTTATGCTGGGGTTTGAACTCACGTTCTCCAGTTTGCACAGTAAGCACTTTATGCACTGACCCCTCTCCCAGCCTCCAGACCATTTCTTCATCTGCCTTCCTTTAGCACTGCCCTCAGCATGGTCTCAGTTACATGCAAGTCGCATCATGTGTCTCCAGTTTGAAGGTCTCATAGCTTAGACACAAATCAAGTCCAAAGCAAGGTTAAACACACCAAAGGATATAGTCTTATGTCCCCTTTAACTGCATCTCCTGCCAACAGGAAGTCTTGCTCCCCGGGCCTGGAACATATGTTCCCACTGGGTTTCATGCCCACTATCATCATTCTGAAAGTCTTAATACTTTTTTAAGATATAAAAGTCCCTTCATTTCACACAGAGCCTGTGCTGTGGTCTTAGTGTGCCTTCTAAGATACATGCATTGAAGACAGTCACCAATGCTACAATGATACCAGGTGACATGGCCACAGGTGGTTAGACAGAAGGATGCTGCCTTTGTGAAGATATTCACATGGACCATATAAGGGCTTGAAGCTTGGGATGAAAACCTTCTCAGACTCACATGTGTGCATGCTGTCTTTCCATTCCGTCTTCTGGAGTAGGACCACTCCAGATGCAAGTACCTTCCTTTGGGACTTCTCAGAAACCAGCAAAGGATGGATGTATGCATATATATACATGTACATATATATGAGAATCTTCTTTTGTTTCACCTCTCCAAATCATTTGTTGCTTCTTGGCAAAGGTCCACCTTTTAGCTTATTTCAGCCTATTATTTATTTATTGCCTCAACTTAGAAGTCATGAACTTCACGAGGGCAGAAATTGTGTCTTGCCCCGCCCTGAGGTTTCTCAGGCTTGTTGGAATAATTTTAAACCAAACGGTGTATTGGAGAAGGTTTACTGAAAGTGTCATTAATTTCTCACTCCAATGACCATGTGACTGTATTTCTACTCTAGTCTACTCAGGTTCCTTGGAGCCTTGGTGGCGCTCACTACAGTCTAGGACCAGTTAAACATGGGCTGCTAGGAAGCTTGTCTTATGACGCTCTCTAATTGAGCATTTTAGAATGAGGGAAATCTCTTACGTGCCCAAGCATGGTCACTGGACACATGTGTTGCTGAACACTTCAAATACAGTTAATGCAACTGATGAACTGAGTGTTTATTTTGACTTCATTCTAATTACAAGCCATCCACTATTTAATGATGGAGACATTCTCAGAGAGGCTAGTTAGGCAATTTCATCCCTGGGTGAAATCACCACATAAACTTACGCAAGCTGAGACAACCATGATGTCATCAGGTGATATAATCTCATATATGTAGTCACCACTGAGTCAAGCATCATGACATGGCACACACTTATAAATGGAAATATCCTCTTGTGATTACCAGCTCCCACACTGGAGCTACCGATCCTCACCACAGGCCAAGGAGCGAGTGAGCTCATAGAACTTGCTGCTTCCAAAAGACTTCTTTGCTGATAGGGACAGGAGGCAGGGAAGGGAGAGAGAAGATGATGTAACGCTATATTAGTTAAGAACGTTTTTAAAAATAAATCTTAAAACAACAACCAAAAATATACCCTAAATTAAATGTAAGTGAAAAAAAGAGAAAACTTTATAAACCAGAAGCCTTCCAGCAGCTTCCGCAGGATGCCAGTGAGCACATGATGAATACCAGCTGTGGACCCATCTACCCTTACCTGTGAGTGGACAAAGCTGAAAGCCTTCTACTCCCTAGGAAGGAAATTCCTGCTAGAGTCATATACTTATGGTTACTCTTTGGTGTAGATGTGAAATGTCCTCACAGGCTTCTACGTTGGAACACTTGTTGGAACACTTGGTTCCCAGGTGATGGGGCTGTTTGGAAAGTTGGGGCCTTGCTGGAGGAAGTGGGTTGCTGGGGGCATTATAGCCCAGCCCTGGTTCTAGCCTGAGGTTCCTGTGAGAAAGCTGCCTCATGGTCCTGCTGTCACAGACAGGAGTTGCTACTACCTCTATGAACGTGTGAACGCCTTCATGTCTTCCCTACAATGTAACCATAAGCCAAAAATAAGTTCTTCCCCCAAGTTGCTCCAACCAGGCACTTTGTCATAGCAAGGGGTAGTAAAAAGGGCAAAAAGACCAGTAATCTATTTCCCTTTCATCCAACATTTTCAAAGCCTTCCTGCTAAGGTTCATCACAGACCCTATGTACCAAAACCATTGTCTGGACACAGCACCAGGGAGGGCCATGAGGTATTGGGTAGTTAATGACAGTGAACTGGGGAAAGAGAGAATATTCCATTCTCAAGGTACACAGTTTCTTTCCTCAAGGACACCTATAGTTGATATCCATAAAAGCAGGAGATCATGTGAGGACAATTTCAGAGTTGAGGGCAGGTGGGTCAGCTGATACCCCAACAAACTTAGAGAATTGCACACAAAGCACAGAATGGGAACGAAGCCTCCTTCGGCCTTCTTGCCTTTAAAATGAGCCATAGAGTGGCAAGAAGGAGAAAATCTCTACAGCATTTAAATTGTACACCTGTACGCTATTTTATTTTATTTTTCCATATGCTATTTTAAATTGTTATCGTCAAGAGGACAGATTTGTTTCAGGACTGCATGAAGATGTGGCTCCTGCAGCTGCCACCCTGGGAGCTAAAGTCAGCTCCAGCTGCTGTGCTGAGTCTCAATGGCCTCATCTGAAGAACTAAAAGCCCAGCCATGGTAACATGGGGTGGTGAGGATTCATGCAGGCTGCACATCTGAGCCCCTAGCAAAGACTTAGTGTATGCATCCCGTCGTGTGAACGTCAAACAGAAAGTTTCTCCCATGCCCTGACCAGGACAAGAAAGCAGAGGTACTATGGCCCGTACCAAATCACTACCAAAACACAGCCATTTTCAGAATTCTAGGAGAGAAGCAGCCAGAAGGATGGCCATTCTCCCTGTGGACCTGGCTTGGTCACCAAATGAATTCCAGCCCCAGAAGAAATATAAGCCTGGCAACCTGCCCCACCCCTGCACTTCACACAAAAGCCACTTACGCTGTTTGCTCAAATCAAGACCCTTCTTTTGAGGTGGAGCAGGGGATTATTCCTTCTAATGGTCTGCAAACAGGTTCTCAACTGTTAACCCTTCCAGCCTCTGGGGACATGGGGCAAGTGAGCCAAGTCACTGACTAGAGGCAATCTTATGTACCAAGCACTCAAACTCGGGTTTGAGACCTCCTGGAAGAATGGGGTAGGTTTAGTGGCATCCTGGCCGGGTTGATGCTTAACTCACTCGGGGCTGAACACTCAGCATTTACTTTCCTAAGGAGCCCATGGCTCCCTCCTGGTGGTCCCAGATTCCTGGCAGGCCTTCAAGTTGAAGTCAACAGCCAGCGAACTCATAAGTATACCAGACACTGTCCACAGAGTAAATGACAGGTAAGAGTGAGCAGTAGGAAGTCCTTTCCTGTCACTCTGCATTCTAAAGCCCCTACTGGGTGTGAGCATGGGCAAGCAACTTCTCCATGCTTCTGTTTCTTCATCTATACAGTGCAGATAACACGTTTCCACCTTGTAGACCTCTGGCGCCCATTTGAGATGGTGTCTGTAGAGCATGCCGGTACACAGTAGTTGCTGTCATTACTTTAATCACACTTTAATGCAGGTACTGTACTTAATAAGGTCCAAGTCTATTTGCAGGGATAATGCTCTGGAGTATCTTTTCCTTTCTACATATTTCCTCATCCTGGAGACATCAAAAGCGTAAGAAATGACAGTTTATACTCACTTTCACAAGAGACCCTCATCCCTAAGGTACTGTGATCTCATCCAAGGGAACAGCACTGCCTCTATATGCTTCAAGTAAGCTCAGTCCAGGGGACAGAACAGTCACAGATAAAGTACAGAAGAAGGTGTCTGGAGACTAAACAATGTCCTGAGATACCAAGCAAAGAGAGTCGGGGATGTAGGTTGCAAAGATTGAACCTGGGACCAGGTAGAGTGGAGGACAGCAGCCTCGTTCAAAATAAACCACTTAGAAACTGATGATGTCGCTTTAGTACTCTTTTATCCGTTAGTGATATCCACGGAATCCTCCTGAACATTTGGACACAGAAAAACAATTAATACTTAACACACCAGAAAACGGTAGAAAGTTGCAAGTGGTGGTTTTTAATCTGATTGCTGTCACAGGTGGGTAACAGAATAGAACATTCCAGGAGGTGCTGAGATGGAAGGGTACACATGCTTTGCAAATGATCTCTAGAAGGTTGTTGCATGAAATAACTCAGTTAACTCAAATATAAAATTTAGACATATAAATTGAAGATATATTTTACTGTTTTGGTGTTGTTGTTTTTTTAACACTTGACCACTGAGCTACATTTCAGCTCTTTCATTACATTTTAATTTGGGGGGCAGGATGTTACTAAGTAGCCTTGAACTTACTATATATCCGTGACCACCTTGAACCAACTCTTCTGCCTCGGACTCCCAAATGTCTGGGATTACAGTCCAGTGCCATTGAGACAGTTGCTTCTTTGCTTCTGTAGTTTTTCTATAGCTATGCGCTATCTTTGTTTTCCTCCTTCACATTACAATTAATTTACACTAGTGACATGTAAAATGTGCACTGTTGGATCAGTTCCAGTGATCATGTGAATTCATGTGACCCTCACTACTTTCAAGACAGAGACACTTTCTAAGGATGGCCCTTCCCAAGTATCCCCCTGCCTCCTTCCAGCCAGCCTCTCCCCATCCTCACTCTCTTCCATCCCTCCAGACCCTCAAGCAAACACCAACTTGGTTTCTAGTTTTTCTCTGTCTAAAGCTTAAACAACAGGCTCGCACAGTATACGCGCTCATCTCTAGGTTCATTCATCTTGTCTGGAGATTCGTCCATACTGTCTCAGTGAGTAAGAGCCCACTCCATGGAGTGTGCAGCGTACACCAGATGGGCTTTAGGTTTTAATTAAACTCCAAGTCTTTTTGAGGTCTCGCGTACACTGTCTCTTCGGTAAAGTCTAGGAGTGAAACTCTCGGATTGAGACATTAAGTGATGTTCTTGCTGTCACTCAGAACCTCCCAGTCCCCTGAAATAATGAAGTAAAGACGAGACGAGCTGGAGGGAAGCAGTGCTGTGGTGAGTAGGAGAACATAAAACACCAGAGACGAGACTGGAAAGACCTCAGCCCCGCCCAGGCTCTTCCGAACAACATTATGTGCATCAGCCGCTTGGGGTTTCCACTTTCCTCATCAACACAAGAAAAGAAATAATGTTGAAGACATGGAGAAAATAGCTGACATTTTCACAGAGATGCACCAAGAATGATAAGAGCCAGGGAGATGGTCCAGTCACTAAAGTGCCTGCGGGACAAACACAAGGGTTTGGATTCTCAGTAAGCACATTAGAAGTCATTCACGCCCAGAATGACAACACTAGAGAGGCAGAGAGGCCAGGATCTCTGGAGCTTTCCAGAAAGCTCCAGGTTCAGTGAGAGGCTCTGTCTAAATGAATAAATAAATAAATAAATAGGTAAAGAGCCACTGAGGAAGACACTTGACCTTTGACATTGACCTCTGACCTCCAAGTGCACACCCATGAACACGCACATTCACACAGAGAATGAGGTGGGCCACTGGCATGTGTCAGTCTTGTCTTGAATTTGACTTTGAGAAGCAGGGTAGAGCATCCACATTGCTGGAAATTTAAAAAGAAAGAAAGAAAGAAAGAAAGAAAGAAAGAAAGAAAGAAAGAAAGAAAGAAAGACCCCAAGGTTTAGCTTTATGGATGTTGTTAGGGAAGGAAGAGAGCAGACTCGTCATCTGGACCCAGAATAGTCTGTTTAGTTTTGAGCTCACACTTTTATGGAGCTGAATTTCCTGTCTTTTTGTATCTGATCTAGAGAGCAGGACATTAGCACCCACACAAAGGCTGGCAGCATCTTACTGCACAGGTGGGATGAACTGGGGTGCACAGGGAATCAGGACAGCCTGAAGGTCTAGGGTGGGGGCAGGGATGGCTTTCTGTAATTTTATAGGGAAGGTTTGTGGGTGGGAACCTGCTCATGGCATATACGGGGCTGTAAATCCTCCTGTAGTTAGGAGAGCTTGGCTGTGGTTTTTTGTCTCTTCAAGTGCCCTATAAATACTCAGGGTCCAGTGAAGGCTGAGCGAAGGAAGAGGCCATTCTTCTATGGGGCTAAGAAGCTGGAGAGAGAAGAGGCCAAGGCCTGGCTTCTGCAGACAGTGCAGGAAGGCTGTGTGACCCAAATGACCTCATGATGGGGTCGTTACTTCCGGATACTTACGTTTTCCTGCTGCCAATTCTAATAAAAGCCTCAAAGTTCCAGTCCCTCCCCTGAAACCTTTCCGTTGTTTATAGGCAGGAATACTTTCCCTCTGTGTCCCTGCCTCTGGCAAGAGTTTAGACATCGTTGAGGCAGCAAATGCATGGCTTGAAGAAGAATCTCAGAGAGAAAGGAGTCTGAGACAGAAACTGTGAGCGTTATTCTTTGACAGGTAACACCCCTCAGAGCCAAAGAGTTTCTGTTGTTCTGATAACAATAATTTCGTCCAGACCTATTAGCTTTTATTTTCTCAGAACAACAGTGTTTTCTTGTTCTTTCCTCACAAAATCAGGATCTTGGAAGAGCGAGGCAGCAGCACAAAGGGAAGTAGAAGGAAGCATGAAAATGAGGACTTGCGGGGACCTGGGGATGGCTCAGCAGTTAAGAGCACTGACTGCTCTTCCAGAGGTCCTGAGTTCAAATCCCAGCAACCACATGGTGGCTCACAACCATCTGTAAAGGGATCCGATGCCCTCTTCTGGTGTGTCTGAAGAGAAGGACAGTGCACTCACATACATCAAATAAATAAATAAATAAATAAATAAATAAATAAATAAATATTAGAAAATGAGGACTTGCACAGAGCTGCCTGCTGTGTGTGTGTGTACGTGCACACGCTCATGTATGCTTCTGTGTGTGTGGGGGGGGTGTGTGTGTATGTGTCTGTGTGTGACAGAACCAGATACTCAGTGTTTCAACTAAGCCGACTTGCCGGTGAGCTATGGGGTTCAGCCTGTCTCTGCCCCTCAATGCTGAGGTTACAGAAATGTGTGGCTATGCCTGGCTTTTACATAGGTACTGGGATTTGAACTTGGGTCTTCTTGATTTCATAGCAAGCACTCTTACCTACTAGCCATCTCCTGATCCCCGCTGCCTAGTTCTTTGTGACTGCTGAAGAATGACTTCGGACAATTGTACCAAAGGAACAAAAGCCACTTGCTGCCATCTTGATTTTTTTAAGAAATAAAAATGACCACCAATTGCCTAAAGAGGAAATCTGGATTTGAGTCCTTGTCTGCCACTAGTCAGAGTAGACAGGGCAAGCCAACTCTCATCCAGGCATTTTGGAGAGCTCGTTCAACAGTGTGTTTTTCTATTACATTGTCTCTATTGAGAACTAGCAATGAGGTACTCTGAGGCTGGTTAGATATGGGGAGAGGTAGCTTAGGGACCACTGCAATCAGCTACTCTTTGTCTCTTCTCATCATCCCTTTCAAGATCCTTCTAGGTACCTAGTCGGGTGGAGCAGCAAGTGTGCTCACATACACCAACATCAATTTCTTCCTGGCCCCAGGTATTTCTATGGGAACTGATATGTTCCCTTCCCTGAAGAGTCAAATGTTCAACACAGGCCTCAGGATAGACAGGGAGTGGACACTAAGTGATATGAGTCCCCAGGCAAAATGCAGACCTCACACACCTGTGGATATGTAGGGAATTGGAAGAGTTATCCAATCACATTTCCCCATGTAAAATGGGGGACCATAACTTCTTTGGGGGATTCTTCTAAGGACTAATGAATTTTTGTAAGGACTAATTAATTACATAGCCTATGATTAGTACCACAAAATAGGCATTCAAATGGCTATCTGAATTGGAAAAAGTATAGAAAGATCAATGATTCTTTAAAGGAGCTATAAAAACAAGAGAAATATTCATCATAGGCTGAAAAAGAGACATGAACTTGTGGACTCTGTCCATTTGCCTAACATAGTACTTGGCATACAGTTGGCACTTAATAAATCATCATCTGATGATCCCTCCACATGGAACCGGAATTATACCATATAGAAGGTACCGACTGGAAAAAGTTAAAATCCCACCCTTTCATTTAATTAACAATAGGTGTTAGACTTCGGCTGGGAACGATGAAGAAAGGACACTCAGTCTTTGATGGAAGCCACCTCCATGTTTTAGAATTGTGTTTGAAGGCATATGGTGTACGAGCAAAGAGTAGTGTGGGTAAACTGGATAAGGAAGAGAGAAACTGGAGCATGGGGGGGGGGGGCAGCCAGGGGCTCTTGCTATGGCCCAGGTCCAGATGGAAGCATGAACATGGCCATAAATTCTGGAGTCAAAAGGTGGAAGGAGGAAGAGGCTCTCAAGATAAATAGCAGGTTTTGTAACTGGCTTTGTCATCCATGCGCCTGGCCAGAAGAGAGCCTCTGTTGCTTAACTGAGGAGAAGATACGATGCCGAAGGGAAGGAAGCTTCCATCTTCCCAGAGGGGATGTGTGCTCGGCTGACAGACAGTGCCATTAGCAGGTCTCCCAGTGCTCTGGAGTCTGCAAAGACCTTAGCCATGCCTCAGGAAAGGGGAAACTCTTTAACTACTCCTTCTCTTGAGTCACCAGAAATGATCTTGCTCAACAGGAAGACTAGGATGTATTTTGGCCTTCACATATAGAAAGCAATTTCCCAGTAAAACACAGGATGCTACAGGCTGAGACCAAAAGCCTAGAAGCCTCTTTGAAAGGGTAGGAATTGGGATGAACTCGGAGGGGCATAATGAGTACCAAACACGCACCATTCACTACATGCTAAATTTTAATCTGGGTCTCCTTTTTGTCCCAGATTATACACTTATTTCTTTTTCTTCACACCTATTATTTTGGGAAAGTTATAATCTATCTGTTCATTTAACAGTTACCCACTGAGTGCAACTGTTTTGGAGGTACGAACAAAATCAGGACAAAATTCTAGCCCTTCACCTTAGCAATAGTAATTAAAAAGCCAAATATTATTACAGTCTTTGACCGAGCAATTTAATTTCCAGTGCATTCTAGGGGCTGGCGAGGTAGCTCAGTTGGTCAAGTGCTTGTCTAGCACACACAGGTCTTTGGATTCAATTCTCAGCAATATACAAATAGGCATGGGAGTACATGCCTGTAATCCAGGACTGAGAAGTTGAGGGTGGAAAATCAGAAGTTTAAGATCATTCCTAGCCACCTAGAGGGTAAAGGCCAATCTGAGTTAGAGACCCTGTCCCTCTCAAAAGGGGATGAGGTGGAGAGATAGCTCAGTCAGTAAAGTGTTTGCCATACACACATGTAAAAGCTAGGCAAGGTTACACTGTGCAACGCTGGTGCTGGCAGGCAGACAGGTGGGCAGTTAGAGCTTGATGGGCAGCCGGTCTAGCCAATCAGTAAGCTCTAGGTTCAATGAGAGACCCTGTCTCAGAAAATAAAGAGGACGACAATCAACTCGGGCAAACAGTTTATTTTAGCTGGAGATATCGTCCAGTGATAGAGTGTTAGCCTAGCATGCTCAAGCCCCCAGTTAAAAAAAACAATCTAAAGACACACTCCCAGGAAAGTTATGATACTATTTTAAGTAAGGATCCAAAGTTAAGAATACTAGAGATGTTCACTGATTAAGAACTAAAAATCAAGAACCAATGATTATGATCAATC
This sequence comes from Mus minutoides, assembly GCA_902729485.2. Lineage (NCBI taxonomy): Eukaryota > Metazoa > Chordata > Mammalia > Rodentia > Muridae > Mus > Mus minutoides. Next base: position 542,227 of record LR749570.1, read on the forward strand.
TAATAAAATGCTATGGTTGGATATATGGCTCAGTAGTTAAGAACATATATTGTTTTTTCCAGAGGACCCAAGTTCAGTTCCCATCACCCACATCAGACTATTCATAAATGCCATTGACTCCAGCTCCAGGGATTCAATACCTCTGGCCTCTACAGGCTCCTACATGCACACACTCATATCCACATCCTCATCTGCATAATTAAAGCTCTAACCGACCATATATTCTACATCTCTAGAACACCATTTGCAGAAATTGTATTGGAATTCCAATACTGTATTGGAAGGTAGGAAAGATTTCGAAGAAAGACTATTCAATAGAAAAATAAAAGTACACACACACACACACACACACACACACTTACACACACTGCAACATTTACTTGAAGTGCATATCTATAATTATCTATATATTCAAAGTCACTTTAGATTCCATAGCTGAATTAGACAACAGGCAGCTACTGGATGTTTGCTGTGTGGGTAGTTGTACTGTGTGGCTAGTTTTGTGTCAACTTGACACAGGCTGGAGTTATCACACAGAAAGGTGCTTCAGTTGGGGAAATGCCTCCATGAGATCCAGCTGTAAGGCATTTTCTCAATTAGTGATCAAGGGGGCAGGCGAGGTCCCCTGGTGGGCAGTGCCACCTCTGGGCTGGTAGTCTTGGGTTCTATAAGAGAGCAGGCTGAGCAAGCTAGGGGAAGCAAGCCAGTAAAGAACATCCCTCCTTGGCTTCTGCATCAGCTCCTGCTTTCTGACCTGCTTGAGTTCCAGTCCTGACTTCCTTTGGTGATGAACAACAGTATGGAAGTGTAAGGTGAATAAACCCTTTCTTCCCCAACTTAATTCTTGGTCATGATGTTTTGTCCAGGAATAGAAACCCTGACTAAGACAGTAGTCTAACTTAAAATCTGCTATATGTATAAAATAAACAGTGGATTTTGAAGAGCCATACATAAAGGAATGTAAAACACTTTGATATTTTGATAATATGTTGAAATAATATTTTGGATAATAAAATATCATGAAATTGAGCTTACCTTTAAAATACTTTTAAAATTTTGACAACAGGAAAATGTAAAATTTCATATGAGGCTCATGAATGTTCCTGTGGGACAGTACTACTGTAGAGGAGGGAGGGCAGAGCCAAACTGGCCTGGGCCTAGATTCTGCACATGAAGTGTTTGTTACTGGAATTCAGACCTATACTCTCCTCGGTGTTGCCTATGATGCTGGCAAAGACTCTTTTATCCTAATTGCATCATCTCCTGGGAGTCCTCAGCCCCACTGTGGTGACCTTGAACTTTTCTCTCTGTCCTTAGAGATTCCAGTTTGAGCAAGAGTCATGCTCAGCTTAGTGAAAAGGCCCATCTCAAATACCAGATCACTCCAGCGACAGCAAGAATTCTCTGAGGTCAGTGCCTTACTTTTCTACTGCTGTGATAAAACACCATGCCCATAAAAGAAACCATATAATTGGGGGCCTAAGGTTTCTGGGGCTTACAATCCAAGATGGCTGAGCAAGGACAGCCACAGGTACAGCTAAGTGTTTACATCTTCATCGGCAAGTTACAGACAGGAAGAGTCACTGGGAAGGGCCAGCCACCCTAGGACACACCCCCAATCCTTCCCAAGCAGTTCCATCAACTGGGGATCAAATATTTAAAGCTTTGAGTCTGTGGGGGTGTGTATTTCATTCAAACCACCAGTCAGTCTATTAAAAACTCCCCCTTACTCCTGATGCTTTTTCTTAGTAACTGTGCTCCACTCTGTTCCTCTGTTATAGTCTACTTTGCCCTTCTTAGTGTTGGGACTGGAACTGTCCCTCTTCCCAAGACAGTGACACTACACAGGTGGTGATGGCTTCCTCTTCATGAAGCCTCTCTTTCCATCTCCAACAAGTGTGGCAAGTAAACATTCTCTTTAACTCTGCTTTCTTCTATATGGCCAAAGTTGAGTGGCTGTTTGAATAGACATTATACAACCCCCAAAATCATTTATTAATTAGTCATTTACAGGAATGGGATATCAATATAGTTACAATCACAATTCTAGAAAACAAATCTGTAGAAATCACTATCTACGACAACTAACTTTAGTGTTTGTGATTAAGGCCAATTCTTATCTTTTTGTCAGTAGGGAAAAAATGACTTAAAGAACTTTAAAAACTTGGTGTTAAGAGCAGCACAATTTAGCAAGGGCAAGAGGAGGGAGAGGGTGCAAGTAGATAACTGAAGAGACAGGAAGGCTGGGTGTGCTGGGTCACACTTGTAATCCAGCTCTTGGGTGACAAAGGTTCAAGACCAGCCTGGGCTACTTATCAAGATTGTGTCTCGGGGGTGGGGGGCAGAGAGGACAGAGGCAGAGATGGAGGGAAGAAAAGGAAAGGAAAGGAAAGGAAAGGAAAGGAAAGGAAAGGAAAGGAAAGAAAAGAAAAGAAAAGAAAAGAAAAGAAAAGAAAAGAAAAGAAAAGAAAAGAAAAGAAAAGGAAAGGAAAGGAAAAAGAAAACTAAAGAAAAAAGTTGGGCATGGTGTCTTACACATGTAATCTCAGCATTCAAGACTGAAACATTAACAGTTACAAGCTCAAGTACAGCCTGATCTACAGAATGAAAATCTATCTTAAAACAACCAAACGGAGGCTGGAGAGATGGCTCAGCAGTTAGTAATAAGTACTGTTCTTTCAGAGCATCCAAGATCTAGTTCTAGCTCACAACAGGTAGCTTACTACTGCCTGTAACTTCAGCTCCAGTGGGGAGTTTATGTTTCTGGCTTCCACATACCTACACACAAATACAACATACATAATTAAAAATAAATAATCAAAAACAAGCAAATAAAAAAAAAGGGTTGAGAAAAAGTACCAAGCCACTTTAGATATCTGGACTGTCACATGGACAATGATAATAACCTGTAGTTATTAAAAGCATGTAGGTATGTATTCACCACTATGGTGGTATGAATGACTATGAATCAGAATGATACCCCAGAGGCTCATATAATTGCATGCTTAGTCACCAGGGATTGGAACTGTTTAAGAAGGATTAGTAGGTGTGGCCTTCTTGAAGGACATGTGATACTGGCTATGGGATTTGAGCTTTCAAAAGCCCACACCAGGCTCAGTGCCTCTTTCTTCTCTCTCTCTCTCTCTCTCTCTCTCTCTCTCTCTCTCTCTCTGCCTGCTGCTTGCAGATCAGGTTGTAGGAGTTTCAGATACTCCTCCAGCCCCATACCTGTCTGCTTCCCACAAGTGATGTTCATGGACTAACCCTCTAAAAGAGAGTGTAATCAAGCCCCCTGTTAAATGTTTTCATTTTAAAGAGTTGTCCTTGGTTGTGATGTCTCTTCACAGCAACAGAACAGTAATGAAGACAACCACTGTGTACAAAGAACATCTGTCCCTTGGTATCAGGTCCCATACAGACACCAGAAAGTAAGAACATTCAAGTCCCTTATAGAAAATGATATATTTGTTTGTGTATAACCTGTGCTATAACCTCCTAAATTCTTTAAATTTCCTCTTAAACAATTAAAAGAAATCCTCTCTGGGTGATTTATAATGCCTAGAACAAGGCTAGCTTTATGTAAATGCTTGTTATGTGCTATTATTTGCCCTTGTTTGATTGAATAATGGATGGAGAACCTGCAGGTGTGGAGGGCCTGGCTGTGGTGTATTGTAATTAATTTAATTCACTAAATATTGGCTTGTTTAGACATGACATCCTCATTTGACAGTGAGAAAACTGAGGCCTGGAGATATCAACTCAGTCGCTGACCTAAACAAGTCCAAGATCTCAGCCACACTGTTCCCTCTCTACAGGGCAGCTGCCCTGAAGCAGTGCCCAGAGAACCAGGATTACCTCAGCTATCTGGATTCCTCTTAACTATAATTCCTGCTGTCTTCTTATCTCAAGATTGACCTTTTGGGTGGGAATATCAACTGAATTTATGTCTGAATACTGGGATAGAGTAACTTTGCTGGCAGGAAGTGGTTTTCTGTTATAACGCCTTGGTGGACACAACAGCCAATGAAGTGTAGCTTTGAGGCAAACAAAAAGTCAAGGTCTCATCAGTTTCCGATGTGGGGGAGGAATCTGCCAGAGATTGAAGCCAGGGCCTTACACTCGCTAAGTAGACACTGCCACTGAGCTCTTCCAGACAACTGTTCATAGTCATTGCCAGTATAGGGAGGAAGAACCAGGGTATAAGTAAACATGATTGTCTTTGACTGTCATGTTCTTGCACAGTCGACAGCATTGTACACCTATAAAAACTGAAGACAATAATTGTCATGGTAATTACAACTTGCCAGGGGAGGTAAGCATAGTTGTGGAATGTCAAATCATGTCCAGGCAGGGTCAGTTGAGGAATAATAGCTTGGTGTCTGTCCTTCCCTTTCTACCTTTGTAAGACTGTCCTGGTTAGGGTCTCTTTGCTTCATCCCTGGATCAGTGTAGATCAGCCAAACTCCCCAGCCAAACCAGCCCCCAGCACAGTGCTTTGTGCACACTGCCTCTGGCTCAAACTCCTGAACGAAATTCCAGATCATTATCATGGCCTCCAAGGTCCCCTAGGGTTGCGTCAGCTACTCTTCTTATCTTATCACTGAGTCACTCTCTGAGCCGGCTTCTGTGTCTCTGGTTAAAGTGGTCCTCCTGGCCCCTAGTTTGTCTTGCTTCTGGCAGGCTCGGTCACTGCTAAAAGAGTCTCCTGTGTGACAGTCCTTTCCTGGCTTCATTGTCATTCTGGTATACCTAATTCCTTCCTAAACATCTTTTAAATCTTCATAAAGACTTTTGATCCTCTTCTGCCCCAAATTCTCCTTTACCTTACCTAAATTGTTTATCTTGCTCCTTTCTTATCATAGGGTAGTTAGTGTCTTAGGGTTTCATTGCTGTGAAGAGAAACCATGACCAAGGCAACTCTTATAAAGGACAACTTTAATTGGGGCCGGCTTACAGGTTCAGGGGTTCAGTCCATTATCATCATGGTGGGAGCATGGCAGCATGCAGGCAAACATGGTGCTGGAGGACCTAAGAGTTCTACATTTTGATCCAAAGGCAGCCAGGAGAGGACTTTCCCTCATGGGGTGGAGCTTGAATAAGGACCTCAAAGTCCATCCCCACAGTGACATGCTTCCTCCAATGAGGCCACGCCTCCTAACAGTGCCACTTCCCATAGGCCAAGCATATCCCAACCACCAGAAGTAGCTTCAGTTGTTAGATGTTGTAAGTAACCATCATGTAAACCTCACCTAGAATAGACTGGACAGGAGAGGAACCTTTCTTACATCTTTTTATACTTTCAGTAACACAAAGACGAGCACTTCCCATATAATAATGCGCAAAGTTTGGAAAAGACTGTCCAAGAGGAGGTACCTTGATGTAAGCCCGCTACCTTGATGATGATCTACCATGGTGATCTTATGTCTTTATACTCCTAGATCTGCCCTCTGCTATGAATACTTGTTACAACAGTAATCATTAATAGTGTCTTAGAACATTGCATAAATACACAATGGTTTGCTCCATCCCTCTTTCCTAGAACGTCCCATCACTTGCTTATCTGTTCCCCATGATAACCATTTAAGCTACTACCATTTTATTTTTATTTTTATTTTTATTTATTTATTTTTAAACTGGGATCTCAGGTGGTCTAAGTGGGTTTCAGATGAGCTCTATAGCCAAACATAACCTTGAGCTTTTTTTTTTTTTTAAAGATTTATTTATTTATTATATGTAAGTACACTGTAGCTGTCTTCAGATACTCCAGAAGAGGATGTTATTTATGGATGGCTGTGAGCCACCATGTGGTTGCTGGGATTTGAACTCAGGACCTTCGGAAGAGCAGTCGCTGCTCTTAACCACTGAGCCATCTCGCCAGCCCCAACCTTGAGCTTTTTAAAAGTTCTATTACATTATGACTTTTTTTTTATGTCCATGCCACAGTACAAATATGGAGGTCCAAGGACAAGTTGCAGGAGTCAGTCTATTATTCCTCTCATCATGTACATTCCAGGGATTGAACTTGGGACACTGGGCTTGGAAGCAGGTGTCTTTTTTTTTTCCCCTTGTTCCGGTCAACCCCGCTCACTCCGCTCGACCCCACTTGCTCCAACCGGCTCCACTCATTCTGGCTGCCCCTGTACAGCCCGCTCGCTCCAGCTGTCCCCGCTTGCTCTGGCCATCCCCATTTGGCCCCGCTCGCTTCAGTTGGTCTCTCCAGTCCAAGGATTCGTTTTATTATTATTCTTCATAAGTACGCTGTAGCTGACTTTAGACACACCAGAGGAGGGCGTCAGATCTCATTACGGGTGGTTGTAAGCCACCGTGTGGTTGCTGGGATTTGAACTCATCACCTTCGGAAGAGCAGTCGGGTGCTCTTACCCGCTAAGCCATCTCACCAGCCCTGGAAGCAGGTGTCTTAATCCACTTGATCCACTTAATCTAGTTGGACCACATTTGAATTTCAGATTCTCTTACTTCTACTTCCAAAGTGCTTAGATGATAAGTGTGTGCTACTATATGTACTTGTGATGGACAGTTTTAACTATAAAGATGGCTTCCTGGTATACTCTTGTGGTTATTTCTGCAAGTTATGTGTTATTAAGGAATGTGGTAATTTGAATAAGAACGAGGCCCCCCCAATACAATCATATATATTCCCTCATGAATGCCTAGTCATGAGGGAATAGCACTACTTGGGAAGAATTAGGAGGTGTGGCCTTGTTGGAAGAAATATGTCATTGAAGGTGGCTCTGAGGTTTCAAAAGCTTAAGCCAGGACCAATATTAGTCTCTCTATTGGCCTACAGATCAGCATGCAGCTCTTAGCTACTTCTTCAGCACATGTGCCCAGTAGCCATGTTTCCTGCCATGATGATAATAGACTAAACCTCTGAAACTGTAAGCAAGCTCTCAGATGCTTTCTTTTGTAAGAGTTGCCTTGGTCATGGTGCCCCTTCCCAGTAATAGAACACTGACAAGAGCAAATTGTTAGGAAAAAAAAAAGACACGTTCATTTGGACTTTCTTTTTTTTTTTGGGGGGGGGGGAGTTCGAGACAGGGTTTCTCTGTATAGCCCTGGCTGTCCTGGAACTCACTTTGTAGACCAGGCTGGCCTCGAACTCAGAAATCCGCCTGCCTCTGCCTCCTGAATGCTGGGATTAAAGGCGTGTGCCACCATGCCCGGCTGAGAGCTTATTTTGTATCTGGGCTTAAAGTCTACCTCTCAGGGTTGACAGATCTTCAAAGGCATTCAATGCATAGTTCTATCCACCTATGCCATTTATTTGATGTAACTTTCTTTTTTTAATCATGGATTGGAATACTTATGTGGACCAGGCTGGTCTGAAACTAGAGATCCACTTGCTTCCCAAGTGTTTGGATTAAAGACACATGCTACCATCCCTAGTTGGGTATAACATTTTATACCCAGATAAAATAGCCCTCTGAGTTCTCACCTACATTTCCCACCCCTCTCTCAACTTTTGCAGTGAACATCTAAGCCCCATACTAACTTTCTGATGCCTCATGTTCACAGTTTGCAAGCCAGTTCTGTAATTCTGTGATAATAGACAAGGAAGTTAAAAGTCTATAGAGTAAATTGAGCATGGGAGTGGATTTAAGCTCATTCCCACACAGAGACTATGGCCTGTTTTCCAAGTTCTCACAACAGACATCTGCAAAGTGTTTTTGTTTCAAGTTACTCATATCATTGTCGTTGTCGTCATCATAGTAGGCAGCAGCAGCAGCTCTGAAGATATGAAACCATCACTATTGCTGAACAGCAAATAGCCTCAAAACTCAAGTGTTTAAAACCTCCATCCCTTCCTCCTCTGTTCCTGCATCTGCAAGTGACAAAGTCTGGCCAGGCAGACCTATTGCTCTTGGCTCGTTCTGCTCATGCCTCTCTGGGTCAGCTCTGCTCTAGGCTGGGTGGGGCTTCTGCAGTTTCCTTGGGAAAGCTTTGCCTTCACACATCTCTCATTCCTTCCTGGAACCTTGGTTTCTTCTGGACATGACACATTTGTCGTCTCATGGAAAGAACAGAGATAGATACAAGGAAGAAAGCCAATCATAGCATGTTTTCTAGCCTGTACTTGTAGCATGTCTGTTAAAATCCTACTGGCCAAAGCAGGTGTTACTATGAGAGCTAATGGGTGAGGAGTATTCTCAACTCTTGTTGAAAGTGTGACACCTTCTATGGGCTTACTGACCTATAGAGGAATGAAGAATGCAGGTACTGGTACACTCTGCTGCAGCCTCCAGGCAGCAAGCCTTCTTGGTATCAGCTAATTTTTGCCCTCTTCCCTTGAGAGACAGGCCTTCCAAAGCCTGGTGTTCTCTCTGTTTAGGGTTCTAAGCATGCAGGACAAACCAGACCAGGCAGAGAAGTGGCTACCTTTGCCAGTGACTTCAGCACAAAGGCTACACTTTGGCCTGCCTCCTAGGGTAAACAGAGAAGGCTGGCAAGCCAGCACTGGCTCAGGCCTCCTGTCTCTGGCTCCCTCCCCAGCTGCCCCCACCCTAACAGCTTCTTAGAGTGTTAGCCACTGCTCTAGTGAGTAACTGAGGGTGTACTTTTTTAAAAAAAAGAAGGAGGAGGAGAAGAAGAGGGGAAAGAAGAAGATATTAGAGAGCACTAGACCAGATACTCCAGCTAAGGGCAGTTCTAAACCAAAAGACTAAGGCAGAACCAACAGAGCAGGGCAAGAGGACCTGGCTAACTGAAGAGTGGGTAAATTTGGCCTGTGAGAGAGCAAAACCAGAAGAAAAACGAAAATAGCTTAAGGGAGGTGGAAGTCTCAGCATGTGAGAGAGAGTCCCTGGGATCAAGCTCCAGCACTACCGAATAAGAAAATAAATAAAAGGCTTACATACAAAAATCTCACAGGAAACACGGGAAAGCCACAGCCTGACATTTTCGGAAGTGCTCAAGACAGAAGACTTTGGCAAATGACATTAAGTTTTCAATGAAAACTTTGCAGGGAGATTTCTTTCACACACCCTACCACTTCTGCTGCCAGAACAAACATGCTGGAAGGCTGATCGCACACGACACGGAATCCAAACACACCAAACAAACTCAGGAAACCAGAGAGAAGCATTTCTAATGCACCCCTGTGACTCTCAGCTTTCTACCTGAGCTGGCTTGCAAGCTGAGGGAAGAAGGCTGCTTTTTAACATGAGACAAACAGTAATGTGTCCTTCTTGAAATGCTGCAAACTGTTAGATGATGACAACTGGCCACCAAAGCAAACTAATGAAGGCCACAAGCCCACATTGGTGTGAAAGGAAGACAGGAGAGCCCTAACTGCCCAGTGATGACTAACCCCACTGGAAAGAGGGGGTGTGTTGGGAAGCTCCTCTCGCCCCAGTTCTTCTTGCTCTCTTCTTGGTCCCATTTCCTTGTCAGTAAAATAATAGGATAAGACCCTAAGTCCATTCCAGTATCCAGAGGTAATCCTGTGTTTCTTTCTGGACACAGTATCCCAGCCCATTGCCCTGGACTCTGGAGGAATGAAATCCACGTGGCATTTATCTTTGTCCAACTATGTAACAGCAGAGGCAAGTTGGCACGGGCACGTAAAACCACAATGGAGTTACAGCAGGCTGGATCCCTGCAAGTTAAACACTGCCAGCCACTCACGACATGCCCTCCAGCCAGTTACTTAATCTCTTCATACAGGGGTTTCCTCATCTGTCACGTGGGGAAAACGGGAGAGGCTGTTATTACTGGGGGTTGTGGGGATCAGGGAGATAATGCACTGAGGATTTAGTGGGGGGCTTGGTGCATAAAAGGGTCTCAGTGCTCTGCTGTGGTCTGCAAACGTCACCTCAGCAGCACTGGGCAGGTTTAGGTGGGGGTTTTTTTGTTTTTTTGTTTTTTCTTTAAGAGGTGAAAAGAAGAAAAGCTGTTTATAAAGGAAGGACAGTGCTTAAAACACCACCTTTTCCATCCTGTTGACTTGTTGATAGGAAGTAAGATTTCTGCCTGTAAGAGGAAAAATAGCAGCCTGGGTTGGGGTTTAAGTATAGCTTGGGTTTCTCCTTAGTCATTTTGTTTTGGTTGACTTCTGTTTGTACATTTGGCTGGGTTCATCCTACATAGCCTTACCTGGAGCCAGCATATAACAATGGCTCTCAGTTTTAGACGCACGTTAGAATTGGGGGATTTAACCCAGATATGGCAGCGTGTCCCTATAATCCTGGTACTCCGGAGGCTGAGGCAGAAGAATTGCAAATTCAAATTTGAAGCCAGCCTGGGCTGCTTAGTGAACTCCAGGTTAACTTATTTAAAGGTGAGCTCCTGCCTCAATAAAACAAAACTGAATTGTAGGGACTTTAAAAAGTCCTGATGCCCACATGCTAATGTTATTAGAACTCTGTGTGTATGTGTGTGTGTGTGTGTGTGTGTGTGTGTGTGTGTGTGTGTGTGTACATACATACACAGCACCCAAGTGACTGAGGCAAACCTGATTTCTGCTTCCATGGTTGCTAGTAAAGTCCTGAATGTTGAGTTGGATAGTGGTTACATAGCTACCTTCCATCTGTAAAACTTCATCGAGGTGCATACTTAGGGCTTATGCACGTTTCTACATGTATAATATACTTCCATAAAAAAAACAGACACAAATCCTTTGGTTGAAGTTGCACCGAAGACCAATTAAATCTAAATCTTTCGGGGTGGGAACCTGGCTGGCAACACTGTTTTGTGAAACTGCTCAGGTAATTGCACTTGCAGCCAAGATGGAGGAGCTGCAACCCTTCTTCCTCACCCCAGAGGCCCCCTGGCTTAGGTCTCAGAGCTAGCATCTGGATTCACAGGGATAGCCCAGGACCAGGAGACAGAAGGACGGGCCTGAGGTTTGTTTAGCAGGTCCAAGTTCCAAAGGTGCTCGGGAGGCACACTGAGGGTAGGGTAAACATAGGAACCTGGACTCGGGATCTGACACTGTCACTCACTGCTAACCATTTGGGTCACTCACAGAATTCTTCCCGTTACCTAGGGCTCAACACTTAGCCTGGCAGAGATGTTCCTTCCACATATCAAAGGTCCATAAACAAGGCATCGCTTTAGAAAGCGGCCAAGTTAAAAGGAGCCTCAAAGGGAAGCAAGCGCAGGCCCTGCACAGGTCTGTCTGTCTGCACCAGGTCCTCTGAGTGTCTATCAGTGGTTCTAAAGCTCCTAATGCTGCCGCCCTCTAATACAGTTCCTTGTGGTGACCCCAACCATAAATTTGTTTTTGTTGCTACTTTATAACTGTAATTTTGCTACTGTTATGAATCATAATACAAACATGTGTGTTTTCCAATAGTCTTATGCAACCCCTGTGAAAGGGTCATTTGAGCCCCAAAGGGGCCGCGACCCATAGGTTGAGAACCTTTGGTGTGTACTGTCTCCTCCAGCTTAGTGGTGTTTTTTTGTTTGTTTGTTTTTGTGGGGTTTTTTGTTTTTGTTTTTCGAGACAGGGTTTCTCTGTGTAGCCCTGGCTGTCCTGGAACTCACTCTGTAGACCAGGCTGGCCTCGAACTCAGAAATCTGCCTGCCTCTGCCTCCCGAGTGCTGGGATTAAAGGCGTGCACCACCACACCCGGCCAGTTTAGTGTTTTTATGGGATTCCTGAGTGTGCAAAGGAGTGGTTTGTGTCTCTTGTGCCTTCTCCTGAGCTTTTTTCCTTCTGTTTGTTTTGTCCAATTCTGATATGTCAGTTTTTGTTTTATCATATCATATGATATTGTATTATATTACATTATATTTTAATCCCTTTGAATCCTCTTTGTTTTCTAATGAAAGACAGAAAGAGAGTAAAGGCAGAGGGTGGGGCGGGAGGTGGTAAGGAACTGAGAGGAGTAGAGGAAGCGGAAGCAGGAAGCAAGATATCTTACATGAGAAAAAAAACTATCTTCAATTTAAAAAGAAAGAGAGGAGCTTCAAAGAAGTCAGGGCTGTGGGCTGGGTACAGTGGGCATGCCTTTTTTTTTCTTGTTTGTTTTGTTTTGTTTTGAGACAGGGTTTCTCTGCATAGCCTTGGCTGTCCTGGAACTCACTCTGTAGACCAGGCTGGCCTCGAACTCAGAAATCCGCCTGCCTCTGCCTCCCGAGTGCTGGGATTAAAGGCGTGCGCCACCATGCCCAGCTTGTGGGCATGTCTTTAATCCCAGCACTTGGGAAGCAGAGACAAGTGGGTCTCTGTGAGTTTATGGCCAGTCCATATAGAGTAAGACACTCCCTCCCCAAAAAGGTCAAAGGTCAGGCCTGCTGCTGGTTTCAGGCAGGTTGCTAGGCAGTACTCACACATCCTCACTGCTATTGAGCCCCTCTGGCCTAGAGGAGCCACTCGAGTTCAAGCTTTCTGTTGCAAACAGTGACTTGCTTGTTGCACTGTTGTTAGTAAACGCTCAGACGCAGGCACATATAGGTAGGGAAATGGCCGCTATGAAGCTGCTCTTTCTTGTATTCAGCCACTGTGACGTTTTCTTGGGCGGTGCTTATCAAAGTGGCCCAACTGGCATCTTCTAATAGAAAGACCTTAAATTCTCTTGTCTGTGCCTTATCTGCTTACCCTCACCAAGATCTCGGGAATCCTAGAAAGCCCTAAGAGTAAAATAGCAGCAGCAGCAGCAGCAAAATCTCCCTTCCTCAAGCGCTGCTGTAGCTGGGACATGGTGTGTTCTTCCGGGGGTTCCTATCAAAAGACTGATTGATGCTGCGGCTGTGGTGGTGAGATGCTTTGAGAGGTCTGGCCTGGTGGGAGTCATACAGTCTGTCTTTAAGGGAAGCCAATACATTTCTCATGGGTGCACTCTCTTGTGGTTAAGTTGTTATAAACCAACCTGGCATGTTCCCTAAATCTCTCTTGAACCCTTGTTGACCAGTGTGCTCCACTCACAGGAGCTGCTGACTTCTGCGCATGCTCCTGCATTGCGCAATTGTCTGACGTGAAGCCCTCGTCAGAACTCAGATGCTGTTGGCTAGCTCTGGGCTTCTTTCAGACATACAAGCTAACAAAACAAAACAAAACAAAACAACTATCTTCTTCTAAAGAGAATTTTAATAGCAACATTTTTGTTTTGTTTTTTAGAGAAAGGGTTTCTCTGTGTAGCCTTTGATGTCATGGAACTCACTCTGTAGACCAGGCTGGCCTCAAACCCACAGAGATCTGCCTGTCTCTGCCTCCAGAGTGTAGAGCCTAAAGCTGTATGCCACCACAACTGGCTGAGAATTTGAATAGCAACTTAAATGGACTAAGACACATGCTTCTTGAATCTTCATTTGATGAGTACAATTATACCTCTTTCTGTCACTATAATAAAACATCTGAGGAATCTACCTTATCAAGGGAAAGAACTGATTTTGGTTTATAACGAAGTGATGGATTGCTTATGTTAGAGTCAAAAACCTTCTTCAAAGAATAACTGGCTTTCTTTTTTTTTTTCCTCGAGACAGGGTTTCTCTGTGTAGCCCTGGCTGTCCTGGAACTCACTCTGTAGACCAGGCTGGCCTCGAACTCAGAAATCCGCCTGCCTCTGCCTCCCGAGTGCTGGGATTAAAGGCGTGTGCCACCACGCCCGGCTCTGGCTATCGTTTTTAAACAGGAAGGGCAGGCCACCTCTGTTTCAGTTTAGTAAGACAGGCTCCTTAAGACAATCACTTAGTTATATCTGAAAACTTAAATACACTGATAGCCTGAAGTTGAATCCCTATTTAATAACTCATCAAGGATTTGAGGAAAATTTAAAACTTTGTCAGTGAAGAGACAATCCATAACTGTAATTTCCCTAAGTTAAACCTCTTCCCTCCCTGCAAGGTGCAATCTGGACTGTTTTGCAGGAAGGAGAAAGCCAGTGATATCAGAGACCAGTACCACCAAAGCACCAATGCGGTGGGGGAAGGTTAGGGCATGCAGGCTCAGAGCTAGGACCCATTCTAAGATGGTAGGACCCTCAGAGCATTGTCCCAAGATTCTTCAAGTTATTCCTTTGTTCCCTTCAGAGCTTGCTTGAGGATTTCCCCCCCCCCCCCAGAAATTTAAACGTCTTTTAAAATTAAACAAGTGAATACATTTTGAGATACAGTATTATTATGTACTCCTGGTTGGCCTGGAACTCATTACATAGGTCACACTGGCAAACTCATGGAGATCTTCTTGTTGCTCGCTGCCTTCTGAGTGCTAGGAGTCAAGGCATGTGCCACCATGCCCTGGTAAGATATCTTTTTAGCTACAGCACCAAAATTGCAAGCAGTACACACACACACACACACACACACACACACATTTATGTCAAAATTATTTTGAACAACCGACAAGGACTTTATTAATAGTAAGAACCTCAAAAAAAAATAGTAAGAAACTCTTTCCTGAAAAAAGATAGAATTAAAAAAAGAAGAAGAAATAGGGCTAGAGAGATAAAAATCAGTGGTTAAAAACATGGGTCCTCCCAAAAGACCTGATTCAATTCCCAGCACCCACACAGCACCTCATAATTATCTGTAACTCCAGTACTAAAGAATCTAACACCCTTTACTGTCCTCCATAAGCACCAGGAATGTGCATGGTACACAGACATGCATGTGGGCCCAAAATGCACATAAAATAAAATTTTTTAAAATTTTAAATGAAGAGATAATTCACAACTGCAAAAGGGATATTCACAGAATGCATATCTAATAAAGGACATAAATGCAAATACACAAAGAATTCCAACAGCAAAACTGTGAAGATGGCAAATAAACACATGAAAATATGTTCTGTATCACCTGTCAGTGGGAATTTGCAAACCCAAACAATGGGATACCATTACACACCCCTTAGGCCAGCTAAAATCCCAAGCAAAACACTGACAACCCCAATTGCTGCTAAGGACGTGGAGTGCAGGAGCTGTCAGTTACCACAGGCAGCAGCACATGCTGGTGCGGATGCTTTGGAAGATGCCGAGGCAGCTTACAGAAGTAACCACACTCCTTTAATGTGTGACCCAGTGGTCACTGGATGGAGAATGTGTCCACACAGACACATGGGTGTTTCTAGCATCTTAACTCGTAACTGCCAAACTTGGAAGCAACCAAGCAGTGGACACTAATAGTAACTATAGGCTTTAGTTTAGTAATGAAATACCAATATTGGTTTATTAATTGTAACTGAAGTACCGAGGCAAGAGGGGGAGTAGAAGAAGACCCCTGTCTTGGCTGCTTCATTTTTGCTAAATATAAAACTGATTTATTCAAGAGAAAGACAAAGTGTCCTCTCTGGTTGACATGTTACCTTGACCAATTAATTATCTGTACTACCTAGTTGAACAGGCACATTCCCTTAGAGTGCCTTTGGGTAATAAGCTGGCATTATGGACCAAATATGGACCAAAAGTTTGAAGGGAACAAGTCTTCAAAGCCATCCCTTAGCTAAAATCTGAATAGTAAGGATAGAAGGGGGCACAGTGTGGTTAGGACATATGTAATAATAAATACATAGGCTCTCCTTTTAGTCTCAATCATTAAGTATCAGATGGTAGTCAGGGAGACAGCTTCTTCCTGAGAAAAGAGCCACATTTGTTTCTTATTTTGCCCAAATAATCTAGTAAGCAACCAAATAGTTCACTCTATGACCACAATTTCTGCTTTTATTATCTTTCAAGGAGGTTTCTGTGGAGCCTTGTGCTATCACATGTTACTACCGACGAGAGTTTGCCAACTCTTGTCAGTGAAAAACCACCATCCCTCATATACAACAGCCCTTCAGTAGTCATAGATGTAAGGGATTCTGGGGTCAGAGACGAGATGCATGGTCTCTGCTTGAGACTAGAAAAATCCTACAGCAGCAGGACACAGAGCTGAGTGTTAGAATGATGAGTGGTAGAACCGCAGGGGTCTGAGGATCACACTGTAGCTATTCCTGGTGGTGCAAGTTTGCAAATAACCGCAGCTACTCAGGCTGAGGCAGGAGGTCAAGTTCAAGGTCAGCTTGGGCAGTGTAGAGAGACCATGCCTCAAAAATGAGCAGTAGAAAGCAGGACTAGAGATGTAGCTCGGAGACACGCAGCTTGCCTAGCATGCACGAGGCCCTCACTTCAGTACCCGGCACCAGGAAACAATCACAAAATGAGAAAGGAAGAAGCAGACCACAGGTGGAATTGTTGGCTTGGGAAGGCATGAGAAGACTCCAGGTCAAGTAAGATAGAATGCAATTTCTTAGCCCTAATAAGCCCAGCTTTTCCTCTGTGTGGAGAAAAGGATGGGGGTGAGTTCCAATTATCCAAGACTCGTGTGACGAGTGCCTGTGTATTGCTCTCAGGGATAACACTCTTTCATCCTCTCTGAGGTGGCTGTGCAGCAGAGATGCTAACCTCCTCTGCTTATTCCTGTCACTTGGTGTGAAGCTGTCCCAGCAAAATTTCCAACAATGAAGCCTTGAGATTGGCCACTGAAACAGGCCCGCTGAGGAAGAAGCGGAGGGAGCTTAGAGGCCAGGCCTGGAAGGTAGAGCCCCCCAGCCTGCCCCTTACCCGTCCCAGCAGAATCCATTATTTGGTAACAAAAAGCCTAGTTGAGATGCTGTTTTGGAAACAGAAAATCTCTGCTCTTCTCACCTGTACTCTTCAGCTACAGCCTGGTTCCTCCCAGGAATTCGTGTGGCAGGAGCTTCTAAATGACTGGCAACGAGGAGCCACAGAATGGCAAAGGCTAAAGGGTACCAAGGATGCTCTGATATAATCTCTACCCCTTGCCTGACTGAGAAAAATGAGCCCCAGAGAGGTTGACTGCTCTGTTCAAGGGCACACAGAATCCAGGTTGCCCCTGGTTTTTAACCCCAAGGGTCTTCCTACTGTGATAGGCTCCAACCCCAGCCCTACAACAAGACCCCCATCACCTCTTGCAGGATTTAGCACCCATTTTTTAAAAAAAATACCTTAGAACTAAAACTGTGACTAATTAGAACCAAGTGTTTCCTCACCTTGAAGTCACCAGCTAAAACCCACCGCTCCATGTCCCAGCGCGCCGGAGGCCTTCTGGGTGACAAGCTCAAAGGAAGATTATTGTCTCAACTCAGTCCTCTGTGTCTAGGTCCCCAGAAAATGGAAATGGCTTTACTTGGGGAAGAACAAGAGGACAAGATGAGATAAAAAGGAGGCGCGTTTAAAATGGATGAAAGGAAACCCGGCTTCCCCCCACTGCACACAATTGACCTGGGGAACCCCACTGCAGCAGGATATTAAGATCAATGGCAAAGATTTGTGTTTTAAAAGATTAGACATTTCACATGCATATCATCAACAGGGATATTCAACAGGATGAAAGTGCCAGGGATAAAAGTTCTGGAGCTTCAGTGTCTCCGTTGATCACCAACTGGGCCAGGTAAAAAGAAAAAAAAGGTCTCTGGACCATCTAAGACTTCACAGGGAGGCAGATTTGGGGTATTCCAATTACCACCACGTGTGACAAAGCACTCCAGGCCAGTATCGTAAAACAACATGCATTTAATTACGCCCCAGACACAGCAGCTCAGGGATCTGAAGAGGGTGTAGCAATGCCTCTCATCTCTCTGCTCAACAATATCTGAAGCCTTTACTGGGAAGACTTACCTGGCTGGGGTGATTTGAAGTGGGCACTAGAATCTTCTGGGAGCTCCTTTACCCACATTACCAGAACACCTGACCTGTGATGGACAGAAGTTTATACTCGCCTAGAACGGTCAACTGTAGTGCCTACAGTGGCCTCCTTGAGGGGGCTGAGGAAGCAAACTTTCTGGTAGGAGCTCTAGAAAACTGTTCTATGAGAAGCCACACAGTCATGAATTGTCTGTGGAAATTCTACTACATCACTTCCAAAACATTCTAGAGGCAGAATCCATCATGCACGCACACGCGCATAC
Organism: Mus minutoides; assembly: GCA_902729485.2. Taxonomy (NCBI): domain Eukaryota; kingdom Metazoa; phylum Chordata; class Mammalia; order Rodentia; family Muridae; genus Mus; species Mus minutoides. Next base: position 560,093 of record LR749570.1, read on the forward strand.
ACACACACACACACACACACACACACACACACATACATTGTGGCAGAAAGGACCTGGGGCTCCCTCCTTCCTCCCTGTGGAATGACAATATCACACTGTAGAGGTACAAGTTTGGTGGGATAGTGGATTATTTACAATATCTTTGGAAAATACAATCTGCTGGGGATATTAGATCCCAAAGAGCACACAATCCAGTGGAGAAAACTCAAAGATGAACAAGTAATCATTTTATTGTGAAACAAATCACAGGCTGGCTGTGTAAACAGTCCCCTCTGCATAATTGCCAGAACCCAGGAGCCTGGGTGTTTTCTGCCGCTGAGACAAATATCTGGGACAAAGAGCTTAAGGGAAGAAAGACGTATTTGCCATACAGATGTACTTGCAGTTTCCGAGACGCAGCCCATGGTCAGTTGGCTGAGCTGGTCTCTGAGGTGTGGGAGGCAGAACATCACTGTGCAAGGGTGTGGCGGAGCAGAGCCTCTTAGCTCAGGCAAGCTGGAAAGCAGAGGGTGAGGCAGACAGAGATGAAAGGAGGGAGGGGAAGCAAGAGAAAGCCTGGGAGAGAAGGCTCTGACCAGCGGGTTTGCTCCTTCTGCGTTATCCCTTCTGGACTCTCGGACTATGCCCTGATACCAGCCACACTCAGCCACACTCAATACAGATCTTCCCCTTAGTTAATCCTCTTTGGAGATGCTCTCATAGGAAGGTGAGACCTTTGTGTTACTTCTCCAGGGTGCGTTTCCATCCAATCAAGAATAACCATCATATACAGGGTCCATTCCCCTCCCCTTCCTTATAAAGGAGTAATTATATTCATTCATCTCTTGTTTTCCAACAGGTCTGGAATCTGCATTACCTGCCTAGTACCAAGGATATAACAGGGGCTCAGCCAGCGGTTGGCAGATTTGAGGAGTGAGATGCTCTGTACAGAGCAGTGGTGGAAGGACTGTGGTTCTGTGGACAGCAACCACTCAGCTTGGCAGAAGTGATGTTTCAGGAAGTGAAAGCTTTGGAAGGGCGAATAACAGGGTTTTTGCTGATTTAAAAGAGAGAGAAAGAAAAAACTTCTGTTGCTTAGTCTCCTCCAAAGACTCCCATTAGGCAAGGGTAAGTGGGTACATTTTCATCCTGAGTATGCAGGCTGTGTGGAGTAGCTACAGTGCTCTGGCAAGTGGCTGAAAATATGGCTCTGCAGGGTTACAAATGAAGTGATGGGTTATAGCATCTAAGGAGAGGTCCTGAGTCAGGCAGTTTCAGGTCATCCTTCCTCAGTGCCAGCTTAGTGTCCTCTGTGTGCAGGAAGTGTATGGAGACCAGTGGTTGACACTGGATGTCCTCCTCTACCCATTTCCACTTCAGTTCTTCGTTATCTTATTTATTGAGACAGGATCCCTTTTTGAACTGGGGGCTCACCCAGCTAGCTAGCAAGCCACTGAAGCTGCCTGCCTCCACTTCCCAGTCATGGGATATAGGCTTTCTACATGTGTTCTGGGGATCTGAACACGGGTCCTCACACTTGTGCAGCAAACACCTCCCACTAAGCCATCTTGCCATCAACTTTATTCTTATGTGGTTTCGGGATATACCCATAGGATGCCCATACCAGTATTGCATGTATCTCATGTATACAAATCACTGTCCACAGGAGGAACAAGTATTTCTTTTTCTGAGTAAAAACCTTTGCTCTCAAACCCTTCATTACTTCCCACTAGTTCTCTCCCTTCTTGGCCAAGAGTGAGTCTCTTGTGCCTGAGTAATTCTAATCCTCATAAGCAGGAAAGTAACGGGGTTGGGTGGACGAAGTTCCTGTTATAAACCATGGCTTGGATTAGATCTCCTATCATCTCTGAAGGGTATAGTCTACATGGCCGGGGGGCGGGGGAGATGTTATAGAAACTTACAAACCAACTAGAGTTCTACCAGGAAGGAGAAAGGAGAGATGAGCGGCAATAGTGCTTTTGACACTAAACCTGGAAAAAATGTAAGGTTCTACTTCCATTTGGTGCTTGTCCCCTCCCAAGTTCATGTGGAGCTTGCTCTACCACTAAGAAGTGGGATATTTAAGAAGCAATAAGACCACAGAACACCCCTGGGGAACAATACAATATAGGCTTGTTGTAAAGATCTCTCTCTCTCTCTTTATCTCTCTCTTTATCTGTGTCTCTGTTCTCTCTCTCTCTCTCTCTCTCTCTCTCTCTCTCTCTCTCCTTCTCGCATGATATGAAGCAGCAAGAAATTCCTTACCAGAAGCACCCTTTTCTTGATCTTTGCAGCCTTCACAATGGTAACAAATTCTGCTCATTATGAATTAGCTGGTATTCCGTTTGGGATATATATAACTCAGTGGTAAAGCATTTGGCTAATATGCATGAGACCCTGGATTGCATCCCCAGGAGGAGAGAAAAAAAAAAACTATCCAGTCTCAGATGTCCTTTCAAGGCAACATAAACTGAAGATAGGCCCCAGTTGTTTTGTGGATAAAATAGTGTCTAATGCTTTTCCTTTTTTTTTTTTTTCCACATTCTGTTTCTCTCCTTTGTTCTTCTACATCCCTAGTCAATAAAAGCAAGCACAGAATTAGTGAAGAAGTGTTATGTACAGGAAGAGTCATATGTATAGGGTGTGCATATGGATATAGTTTATGAGAAAAAAAAATCCTTTTGATTAGACCTGAGGGCACCTCAGGTAAACAGGTACTCCATGATGACCTAGTAATCTCCAGCAGCTCAGCGCAGGCTCTTTCTGCTTCCGTGTCTTTTGCTAATTTCTCTTTCTAGAAGACTGACTCCATCCTATCTTTCCAGTAATCCAGCTGAGGGGATCAAAACAGAACAACAACAACAACAACAACAACAGATACTTTCAGACTCCCTTGCAGCTAGGGTACGGGTCTGAAATACACTGTTATCCAAGAGCCTTCAATGAAATTTGACAGGCAAATGCAAAGTGAAGCCTTCTACAGCTGTAGCAGGCAAATGATGTTAGGGAGTCACAACAGAAGGCAGCTAGCTCATGGTGCTTGTGTTGGTATCCCCTTCTGAAGGCGAGTCGTTCACTCTGAGGATGTAGGAGGCAGCTGCAGAAGCAGCAGCCTGCAGCGGGTAAGAGCACCCGACTGCTCTTCCGAAGGTGATGAGTTCAGATCCCAGCATCCACATGGTGGCTCACAACCATCCGTAACGAGATCTGGCGCCCTCTTCTGGAGGGTCTGAAGACAGCTACAGTGTACTTACATATATTAAATGGAATAAATCTTTAAAAAAAAAAAAAAAAAAAGAAGCAGCAGCCTGTTTTGTTTGTTTTGTTTTGTTTTGTTTTGTTTTATCATGGCTACTGTGATTAGCCCCTGACCTCAGTACACCAGGGGTACTGACTTCCAGCTCTCCAGTCCTTCCCACAGTTGCATACACCCCTGCTTGAGTCTTAGTACTAAATTTCTCTCTGCTTGAAATACTCAGAGTGTTTTCTGTTCCCAGCACTAAACCCTGATGAGTTATCCAACTCATATTCAGCCTTCTAGTCAAGTCTAGGTCTTCTCTTGGCTAACTGCCCCCTCTAAAATCCCATTATACTCAGCTTTGTCAGACCATAACTTCCTATCTCTATGTTCTTGGCAATAAGTGCTGGGTTCACAGCAGGTGGTAGTCATTGCTTTTGGTTATTTTTTGGGGGTGGTGGTGCTAGGTTAGAATTCTGGGGTCTTGTGTGAGGATCAGATTTGTTGTCAAGACTTAGGTTCTGATCACTGGTGAGTGGACAGAAAGCATGTAAGAGCCAGGGAATGAAGAAATATGTAGCAAAAAGATGTCTTCTGGTCATTTTTGCATGTGAATTCAATTGCAACTGTGATTATCTGTCTATACAAGGCCTGCACACGATTAGGCCCATCAGCATTTCATCATGGAAGGGAAGAGGCAATAAGAGAAGAAATGAGGGGTAAACCATCTATGGCTTATAAATGTATCCAACTGTTAATTAAAAACAATTAAAGGACAAAATTTTGAAATCTTGTATAAGGAACTCTACCTCATGCTTAGTCTGCTAAACCCAAACAGTAAGTTGTGTCTAGATTTAAACTGGGTTCTAGATGAGTCTAGAGTCCTCAGTTCTCCCACTTCTCACCTCCAAGCAGAAGAAACCACAGGAGAATAGAAGGCACTCGGCAGAACAAAGGAAATCAGTACTTGTGGCCCAGCTGTTTTTGACCAGTCATGGCTAGACTCACAGCCAGGCTTGCAATCAATGGGCACGTAACCTCTGGGCTGGGGGGATCTAAATCAGAAGATACGCAGCAAGTTACATAGCTCATCTGGACTGCGATTTCTTCATCAATAAAATGGGATAATAGCATCCAATCTTCCAGGATTCTTTGGGGAGAAGAAGTACATATGTAAAATATTAGCATGATGTGCACACTGGGAACACTCGATTCTCACCCATTGCTGTACCTGGACTTGTCACTGGTCCTGAATTTGACCACAGTTCTGTTAAGTTACGTGTCCCCCTTAGCTGATGCAGACTCACATGCACGTAGCCTAGAAGCATGCATTCTTTGTTTTGATGGTTCCATTTATACAGTGCAATGTGTATAAAACACTCTTTTGCAGAAGGCCTGTGGGGTTCACTTTGTAGCTAAGTTGAGATGGAGACAAAGGTATTTTTTTTCCCAGTGGTTCTTAGCCCTCAATAAAAAACGAGAGTCACCTGGAGAATTGAAAATCAACAACAGAAACAAGCAAACAAAGCAAACCTGAAGACAGTATCTATGACCCTCAATCAGAAATCCCCTTCCACCGGGCCCAAGGTTGAGGGGGTTTCTTAAAGGTCCCTGGGTGATTGTAACATGCAGCTCTAAGCTGTTGATCAATGTGGGAAAGATTAGTACTCCACAACCTTGGGCGGAGGGGCGGAAAGAAAGCTGCCTTTACCTTTTTATAACCTTCACTGTGGTGTGGGAGGGGTGAGTGAGCTTACTGATTTGTGTGTGTATGTGTGTGTGTGTGTGCGTGCAAAAGACAGTTTCATTATCAACCCAGGAAAATGGCTCCCGAGTTTGCCCTGGTTGGTGTCTCTGTCTCACATCGGAAAGCAGCTGATACAGTGGGGAGAGGCCAGAGCAGAGATGGACACAGGAGGAGCTTGTCTGGAAATACCCGTGAGAGTCAGGCTGGCTGTGGATGGCTTGCTGGTGTCCGCACCTGTGCACACAGGTGACCAAGGTTGCCAGCTGTATGCCCTTTGGCCAGGGCAAGTGATAGCCCTGCTTTGGCATTCGACTTAGTTTTAAATGCCAAAGATAACTGGTGACAGCTCAGGAATAGAGTACAAACGCCCCCAGAAAAGGGGGGGGGAAATAGGACCTTGGGATGGACCTTAGAAAAAGCTAGTTAACAGTCACCCAAGTCTGTGTAGACTCTTCCAAGAACTAAACATGGTTCCCACGCCTTTACCCTACAGAGTCAATGAACTTCTGATGCCAACTCTATTAGGATAAGTACTTCAAACTCTCCTCTACAGACATTAACAAGGGCCAGGCATTGGCAATGAGTTGCCCGGGTGCACGAGGTGACTTAGGGCAAAACCAACACTTGGACTCATATTGTATTGGTGAAGTAAGGTCAAGCTCATGTGGTAAGTTCCCCTCAGCAGGCACTCATTCATTTATTCTGCAAGGCTGTGGAATAGACTGTTCAAAGTATATATATTTGGCACACCATTCCCACCTCAGTTGTTAATATTTTAAATAGTGTACAGAGAACCTGGTATGGTGGCCTGGGTCTGTAACCTCAGCAGCAAGAGATAGAGACAGGAAGATTCTCCAGAGTTCCAGGTTAGATTTCATAGTGAACCCCTGCCTTAAAAATAAATAAATAAATAAATACATAGCCTAAAAAGTAAATAAAAAGTACATAAAGGCTACTTGTTCACCCATTCCAATAGCATTCAGAATAATGCATTGTAAAAAAAAAAACATAGATACTATGATTACAGATTCATAACTATTCCCCCATGATAAAATAGAAAAATAATATATTTCTAAGCACTTAGAATTCTATAGGATGCCAGACATTCAAAAAAAAACAAGATAAATAGCATTATCCTCCAAATTTTCAACACTGAATAAACATATCTTGAACAGTAATCTAAGTTGCCTCCTATGAATTTGACTCTGCAAAAATATTTTTAATATAGCCATTATCAGAAGTGTGATATTTATTTAAGTGGCTTTATGGAGGGACATCTGAACAAAGCAATAGCTGACGGTAGAGTTCTAAGTGCTTAAGAGTTTTGTCTTTGGAGCTGAGCATGGTGGTACACCCCATTAATCCCAGCACTCCAAGAGTGAGGCAGATCTCTGATTTTGAAGCTAGTCTGGTCTACAAAGCAAAGTTCCAGGCTAGCCAGGGCTACAGAGTGAAACTCTGGCAAAAACAACAACAACAATAACAAACAAAAAAAACACCAAAAAAAAAAAAAAAAAAACCAACACCCCAAAACCAAAACCAAAACCTAACAAACCAAACAAACAAAAAAACCCAATAAAAATTTTTTAAAAAAATGTTATCTTCAGACTGATGAGATGGCTCTGCAGGCAAAAGAGCTTGCCATGCAAACCTACTAGGCCAAGTTTAACCCCAGAACCTGGGTAGAAAGAGAGCTCTGACTGGCACACAGCACCATGGCATACTCAAACCAGAACACACACCTACAGTACTAATAACAAATAAAATTGAATTTAAAATATTTATATGGGCTGATAGACTGTCTGTCTCAGTGACTGAGAACTCGCCTAGGATGTGCTAGGTTCAATCCTGGGCTCACACACAATTGGTACTTTTTTTTTAAAAAGTGTTCTAATTCTTTGTATAATAAATTGAAACTCAGAAGAAAAATTTTGCACTTTAAAAGTAATTTTAAAAATTAAGTTTAGGGCTGGTGAGATGGCTCAGCGGGTAAGAGCACCCGACTGCTCTTCCGAAGGTGATAAGTTCAAATCCCAGCATCCACATGGTGGCTCACAACCATCTGTAACGAGATCTGGCGCCCTCTTCTGGAGTGTCTGAAGACAGCTACAGTGTACTTACATAAATAAAATAAAATAAATCTAAAAAAAAAAAAATTAAGTTTAAATTAAAGTATGTATTTACTGTGAGCACATGTTCTTGTGGGTGGGTTTATACTCATGTGTGTAAGCTCACTTGGAGGCCGGAAGCCTGTGGTGAGTGTCTTCTCCTTCTGCCTTGTGAGACAGGGGCTCTTACGGAACCGGGAGCTCACTGATACCACCGGACTGGCAGGCCAACAAGCCTGAGGAGTCCTCAGCGCTAGGATTATTGGCATTCACCAATGCAGCTTTTAGTGGGCGTTGGGAGCTCTTACGCTTGAGGGACTTTTTGGTTGAGCTGTCTCTCTAGGCCGGAAAGAACTCTTTAAATTGATTAAGTACAAATTGTATATGTTTATGACTACACCATGCTGCTTAGATATAGCTATGTCTGCTGGGGTGGTTAATTCAAACTATTTTAGCATATCAAAACATGGGTTTTTTTTTTTAAAGATTTATTTTATTTTATGTAAGTACACTGTAGCTGTCCTCAGACACTCCAGAAGAGGGAGCCAGATCTCGTTACGGATGGTTGTGAGCCACCTCACAACTTATCACCTTCGGAAGAGCAGTCGGGTGCTCTTACCCGCTGAGCCATCTCACCAGCCCAACATGGGGTTTTTTTCTTTTGTTTTGTTGTTGTTGTTGTTGTTGTTGTTTGTTTTTTTAAGTTTCCTATAGCCCAGATTGGCCTCCAACTTGATAGCAGTCGAGGATGGATGACTTTGAACTTCTGATCTTCCGGGCCCCACCTCTAGAGTCCTGGGATTATAGGAATGAGGACCACGCCTAGTTTTAGGTGGTATTGGGAATTGAACCTGGGTCTTTGTGTTTGATAGGTAACTAAATAAGCTGCATTTCTAGCCCACATACTTTGTGTGTGTTGTGCTAAGAACACTTCAAATCTATTCTTAGTCATTTACAATTGTATCACATTGTTATTAGCTGTAACAATAATGAAGTATAAAGAATACTGACTACTACCCTTTCTGTGGACCTGCCACCCCCAATGAGTTGTTTTGGTGACAGTTTCTGTATATGATTATTCTAAGCATTAAATGAGGTAAAATATTTAGCAGCCTGCCTGAGGTATGTTAAATACTCAGCCTAGTTTAAAAAACTATTCTGTTTTTAGATTTATCTTTAGGTGTATGAATGTTTTGCCAGCATGTATGCATGTGCACCAGGTCCATGCATTTCAGCGATGGAGGGCATAAGCTCTCCTGGAATTGTAGTTACAGATGGTTGTGAGCCACTGTGTGGGTGCTGGGAACTGAACCCAAGTCCTCTGCAAGAGCACACAATGCTCTTAACGGCTGAGCTCCAGCCCCAATCAGCATATCTTAAAATAACCTTTAAAGTAATATATGTGGGAAAGCAAAAACTAAAATAACACACAAAAAGATACACGTTTATTTTGTCACCTTTTTTGGATTTTGTTTTGAAACACACAGAGACTGTCAGTGTAGCCCAGGTTGTCTTCAAACTCAGAATCTTCCTACTGCCCCCCTCTCCCCTCCTCTCCCCACCCCAGAGTGTTGGATTTAGAGGTCTGAACCACCACACTCAGCCAAAGTTCCCTTCCATTACTACTGTAACTACTTGGGATCTCTAAGCAAAAGTCAGATTTTTGTTGTTAAGGAAGGTTGACAGAGCCGGGCGGTGGTGGCGTACGCCTTTAATCCCAGCACTTGGGAGGCAGAGGCAGGCGGATTTCTGAGTTCGAGGCCAGCCTGGTCTACAAAGTGAGTTCCAGAACACCCAGGGCTACACAGAGAAACCTTGTCTCGAAAAAAAACCAAAAAAAAAAAAAAAGGAAGGTTGACAGAGCAGTAAGAAACGTTCTAGGCAGAACCAAGCGAAACAACGCAAGGTTCCTGGCTGAATTCCAGTGTGAGTGGTTTACATTCTCCAACTTCCAAATAATTTTTATTATTAGCCAACACTTGTCCATCGCAGCAACATACACAGCACATAAAGGGTAGCAGCCTCCCTTGGCATGTTGGCAGGCTGGACATACTTTCCACTGCCAGTCCTTCCTTATCTGACTGGGGTGCTATAGTTTTTCACCCCTCCAGTAATTCTTAGCCCGGGATGTTTCTAGACCCCGAGGGCCAAGCGGTTACTAAGAACAAAAGAGATTAGATATGAACACCTTATAGAATTCTAGGGAATGAAGGAATGTACATTATAAACATTTAGCTGTGATGTCTGAGATTAAACCGGGAGTTTCATTAGCCTCCACAACGCCTTGCTGATAAACTGAAGATGGCTTTTCAGCCTGTACAGAAGGCACAGAGGACAACAGATCTCAGCCAGTGAGGTCAGTTCAGAGTCCTTCAAGTACCTCTATGCCCGCCCCTACTTCAAATCCCTCCCACTCCCCTCCCCCAGCGGAAGGAGGAGTGAAGGAGCAGTATACAATTTAAAACCTCTTCATAAGCGTGTGAACGAATTTCAAGCATGCTAAACACCTCAGTCTCTCAACCTAATTAGAACTCGTAGAAGAGAGGCATTTGTGGAACATTTAAAACTTGGAGTATACTAACCCATCAGGAGAGCGCCACTGTGTGTCCCTGCGTTGACTGTGCGCAGCAGGTCTTTTCACGGTTCCCACTGCCCTAGTGTCCCCCTTATCGGGTCTCAACCTCGCCAGAGTGCACAGCAGCCAACCCTCGGGGACCAAGCACCCTGGGCTGTACACTGTTCCAGTTCAAGAGTTTTTCTTTGTGGGCAAATTCGTATAACCGCAACTGCTAAGGACTAACGTCTCTAGAGACTTCCAAAACTGGAAAGAAATTCATTCTCTTGTCACAACGACAAGATTTTGTTGTATATAAAAGGGCAAAGCCTGGGAAATATCGATATTTCTAAGGGAGGGGTGAGTGGTAAAGATTGTGAACTCTGCTGCCCAACTTCTGGTTTCAGATTCCAGGTTTACCATCAGGGCGCCTACTGTGTGCCAGGGGCTCGCACAGGGAGGGGCACAAGTTTGTCAACGTCTCTGCTGTCTTGTTAGCTCAGCTGTGTAGGTCAAGTTCTGAGGCGTTCTGGCCTCAGAATCCTACGGTATCCAGATCGCGTATCAAGGTGTAAACGATTAACTAACACGAGGTTGCTCATTAAGTACCAGCACGTCTGTCACCTAGCACAAGGCAGCTTAGAAAGAGGACAGGTGGCACAACCGAATTGACCTCTCATCCCTTTAAACAAGCGCCAGACCTCGATAAGGACACTTAGCTGGTGGAGGCCCTGGAAGCCGGCGTTCAGAGAACAGAGTCCTCAGGAAAGTGAGTACCATCCTGGTGAACCACCGCAGAGAACTCCAGAAGGACTTTGGGCCATGTTTCCCGCTCGGGTTCTCTGGGAGGGCTGATTAGCATTGACCCCGCCCTCGTAACTTCCCGGTCCACTATTGGCCCACGCTCTTCCGCGGCCCGCTTCGGGCGGGGCCGCGGGGCGCTCGCGGAGAGGCCAGGACAGCAGGGCGGTGGGCGGGGACCCGGAGAGCCATTCGTGGGACGGCCCAGCTCAGGGCAGGGCGGGAGGGGGCGGTCCCGGGGCGGGGCCTCCCGGCGGGCATTAGAGGCAGGTGACCCGGGCGGGGCGGGAGAGGGCAGTCAGCCTGCGGCCGCGACTTGTCCGCTGCCGTCGCGCACTGCTCGGAGCTCCCTGGAGGTGGGCGAAAGAGTGCGAGAGCGCGGGGGAGGAGCCGAGCGGGGCGCGTCCCGAGAGCGCCGCCACCGCCCCCCGGAGTCTGCTGGAGCGCGGAGCCCCCTGCAGGGGAGGCGGCGAGCGGCTGGCGGGACGCGGCGGCGGGCGCGGACCATGCAGTCCCCGCCCGGCCAGCGCTGGCTGCTCTCTGTGCTGTGAGGTGGCGGGGTCCCCTCCGGCTGCCGCACCCCTCCGCGCAGTTCAAGTGCTGCCCGGCGCCCTTGCCCTTCGTCCCGGCCCCGGGACGCCGGTGGAAGGCACGGCCTGCCCCTGCCTTGCTCTGCCCGAATCATGCAGGGGGCCCCGAAGGAAGAGAAGGCGACTGACCGGCCCGCGCTGCCCGTGGTCGAGGGGCGCCCTGCTCTCTGAAACGCCCTCCACCTGCTGCCATGTGTCGCCGCCACAGGTACCTAGCTTGTCGTTAAACTTTCCCAGCTCTGGCCCGATTCGGAGTCGCGCTACTGAGGAGCACGGCTGGTCGCAGACATCTGCCGCCCAGCAGGATCCTCCGAGGTGAGAGCCCGCGTCTTCCCAGTTCACCCGGTTCCTCTGCCCCCATCTCGGGGACTGAGCTCTCTGGCCCCAGGCACAGCCTGCAGGGCCGGGCCAGAAAAGAGAGGCGGGCGCGGGCAGTGGGGCGGAGGGGGTGGGGGCGTCTGAAGTTTGGCTCCAGGAGGAGGGGAGGAAAGGAGTTAATCTTGAGATTGGAGTCAGTTTACGGAGACCAAGTGGTTGGCGCTCCTCTAAGAGGAGTGGTTGCGATTTTTCTTTTCCCCTACCTTCTCTTTTAAGAGTTCTGTCCTTGGAGTCGGAGCCCTAATCATCCCTCCAGCCCTATCTGGTGTGGAACTGAGTGCTGCCGGCGGAGGCAGCGCCTTCCCGAAACAGTTTATCTTTGGACGGATTTCTTTAAGAGAAAAAGAAAACCAACAGGTTGCCAGCCCGGGCGTCACACTCAAGACTCCGGAGAGGGAAACCCCGGCCGCAGATTCGTCGGCCAACGCAGACCCTCTCGGGCAGCGGGAGGCAAAGGGAAGAAGGAGACGATGGCTCGACCCGACCCGTCTGCGCCTCCCTCTCTTCTGCTGCTGTTGCTGGCGCAGCTGGTGGGCCGGGCAGCGGCCGCCTCTAAGGCCCCGGTGTGCCAGGAAATCACGGTGCCCATGTGCCGCGGCATCGGCTACAACCTGACGCACATGCCCAACCAGTTCAACCATGACACGCAGGACGAAGCGGGCCTGGAGGTGCACCAATTCTGGCCGCTGGTGGAGATTCACTGCTCACCGGACCTGCGCTTCTTCCTGTGCTCCATGTACACGCCCATCTGTTTGCCTGACTACCACAAGCCGCTACCACCGTGCCGCTCCGTGTGCGAGCGCGCCAAGGCTGGCTGCTCGCCGCTCATGCGCCAGTACGGCTTCGCCTGGCCCGAGCGCATGAGCTGCGACCGCCTCCCTGTGCTGGGCGGCGACGCCGAGGTTCTGTGCATGGATTATAACCGAAGCGAAGCCACCACCGCGTCCCCTAAGTCCTTCCCGGCCAAACCTACACTCCCAGGACCACCAGGGGCGCCATCTTCCGGGGGCGAGTGCCCCTCGGGAGGCCCATCTGTGTGCACGTGCCGCGAGCCCTTCGTGCCCATCCTGAAGGAGTCACACCCACTCTACAACAAGGTGCGCACCGGCCAAGTGCCCAACTGCGCGGTGCCCTGCTACCAGCCGTCTTTCAGCCCGGATGAGCGCACGTTCGCCACCTTCTGGATTGGCCTGTGGTCTGTGCTGTGCTTCATCTCCACGTCTACCACCGTCGCCACTTTCCTCATTGACATGGAACGATTCCGCTACCCTGAGCGTCCCATCATCTTCTTGTCTGCGTGCTACCTGTGTGTGTCACTGGGATTTTTGGTGCGCCTGGTCGTGGGCCATGCCAGTGTCGCCTGCAGCCGTGAGCACAGCCACATTCACTATGAGACTACCGGCCCTGCGCTGTGCACGGTTGTCTTCCTCTTAGTCTACTTCTTTGGCATGGCCAGCTCCATCTGGTGGGTCATCCTGTCGCTCACCTGGTTCTTGGCAGCTGGCATGAAATGGGGCAATGAGGCCATCGCAGGCTATGCACAGTATTTCCACCTTGCTGCCTGGCTCATCCCCAGCGTCAAGTCCATTACGGCGCTGGCACTGAGCTCGGTGGACGGGGACCCAGTGGCTGGCATCTGCTATGTGGGCAACCAAAACCTGAACTCACTACGAGGCTTTGTCTTGGGCCCACTGGTGCTGTACCTGTTAGTGGGCACGCTCTTCCTTCTGGCAGGCTTCGTGTCACTCTTCCGCATCCGGAGCGTCATCAAGCAGGGTGGCACTAAGACGGACAAGCTGGAGAAGCTCATGATCCGCATCGGCATCTTCACTCTGCTCTACACGGTGCCAGCCAGCATCGTGGTGGCCTGCTACCTGTATGAGCAGCACTACCGGGAGAGCTGGGAGGCAGCCCTCACCTGCGCGTGTCCGGGACCGGACGCTGGCCAGCCACGCGCCAAACCCGAGTACTGGGTGCTCATGCTCAAGTACTTCATGTGCCTAGTGGTGGGCATCACGTCGGGAGTCTGGATCTGGTCCGGCAAGACCCTGGAGTCTTGGCGGCGGTTCACGAGCCGCTGCTGCTGCAGCTCTCGGCGGGGCCACAAGAGCGGTGGCGCTATGGCCGCAGGAGACTATGCGGAGGCCAGCGCCGCGCTCACCGGCAGGACCGGGCCGCCTGGCCCCACCGCCGCATACCACAAGCAAGTGTCCCTGTCGCACGTATAGGAAGGCCTGGAGGCCGAGGCCCAGGGACAGTGCTGGAAGTTGAAGGGGGCAGTTGTTTCGCTTGGTAGCTTTGTGAAGGTCACTTCCGTTTACCTTCTTGGTGCTGATGCCCCCTCCCTGAGCGACTTGGAGAGGAAAAGGGGGCGGTTTCAAGAGATTACCTG
>LR749570.1:573979-721479 GCA_902729485.2 Mus minutoides
CTCAAGGCCTCTGTGAAAGTAGAATGTGGTGTGGTTAGGACCATTCCCCAAATGACAAGGGTAGAGCTAGGAGTTTTGTGAGCCTCTTCAACCTTGCTCAGTAAGCGTTGGGCTCCTGGCAGCTCAGCTGCCTTCATTCTCATCCCCATAGAGCCAGCCGTCGTCGTCGTGTCTTCAATAAGTTAGAGGTGGCATTATAGAGCGGACATAAACATTTGCCTTAGAGCCTGAGGGATGGGGATTGGCTGAATGTGAATTCTGAACTGGTGAGGTGGTGAGCTTTCTGCTGGAGAGGGAATGGGTGGCTCTTAAGAAGCTCCAGAGAGCTCCCCTTACCCCCCCCCCCTTTTTTGAGAATAAAAAAAATGTGCTACAAATTTTAGTAAAAGTAAACCCACTCCCCTTTTCTGGAAGTAGTTAGGACTCCTTGCTAAAGGGGGCTCTCTTTTAGATTAATGGACAAAAAAGGGATATGCTTCCAGTAATTAAAGTAAATTCCCATTGCTTCGAATCTGCTGGGGCCCACCTCCTTTATCATGTTAAACAGTCCTCTTTGCTTTTCTTATTCCTCCTGGTGGAGAGTGGTGATTAGTAACCACACCCACCCACCAATAAAGTGCTCAGACTGGGGGAGGGAGGCTAGTTACCTGGGAACAAACCTTGACTCACGGGGGAAAACAAATGTCTCTGAACTCGAAGGTTTAAAGCCAGATATTCTCCAAAGAAGCTACACCATGCCCTAGTAGCCTGAAAACCAACAAGACTCCTAACGTAAAGCTTTGTAATATGGGGGCAGTGTAAAGCTACTGCTGAAGAGACCTGGCTTCTCTCCCTCCCCTTTTGAGAGAGCCTGTGTAGTGATGGACACCCCCCTCACACAGTTTCCCTGCTATTAGAAGAGACTGTTTGCTTTCCTAATCTGTTTAACTATTCATTCACTAAGAGTGTGGGGCCATTACTGGGAAGGAAATGGCAGGGCGTACCAGTGACCAAGGCAGAGCGGGACTGAATTTAGGGATCTAAAATGGCCAAACCACTGAAATGCCACCAAGCTTTCCTAGAGAGAAACAGCTGGAGTCTAGGCATCCCGATTTTCTTTTGCAGCAGCTGGGGGTGGGGTGGGGTAGGGGGAGTTAAGCCTGAGCCAGCTTTATGCCCCAGGGACTGAGTGGAGAAATATGAAGTTCTCACTGGGAATGTAAGCAGTCAGATGGTGTTCACATTTGTAAAATACCCTGCCCTGGCTCACTGGAGTCGGAATTAAAATTTCAGTGGCTTCCACCAGACCTTGTACACCTAGATGCTGAACTCTGTGAATGTCTTGTTCTAATGTCCCTTCCAGGAACCTCAATACACTCACGGGCTCCGCACCACTTCTGTTTTTCAAATGAGGTTCTTTTCTTATCACCTTGACCTCTTGCCTTGTTTAGCATAGTCTTCCCAGAATCTGCTCCCTCCCACCCTCCCTCCCTCCCTCCCTCCCTCCCTCCCAGTCAGCTGTGCAGAGTTTGGGTTGTTCCCTTCTCACAAGAAAATTGAAAATTGTAGAGGAATCTAGAAAAAGACATACAGTGTATCTAAACGTTGTGGGATGGAGCGGATGAAAGTGATTTAATTCATTTTTTTAGAATGTTTATTTTTTTCCATCTAAGTCACATGCCAAAAAAAAAAAAAGAACAATTAATACCCTTTGAAAAATACAGCAGTTGAAGTGGACACAATGCTAGAGCGGGAGACTAGGTAGGAAATGCCTTTGGAAGGAGCTGCAGAGGCCTCGAGTTTTCTGTCCTCTGTGCTCCCCTTTCCTCTACCTCACCTGCTTCCCTGAAGCCAACCAGAGTTTCTAGCAAGCCCTAGGGGAGGGAAGAGGGAAGAGGGAAGCTGCCTTTGGATGACTACCCCCTCTTCCCACCGACGGCTTTCCTCCACTTTGCATATCTGTACTGATAACAGGAAGAGAAATGAAAAGCCTTGGGGTAGTTCAGCAACTTCTGCACCGCCAGCTTTGTGTAGCTAAGAGGACTTAGGGTTGCTTTCAGATCCAGGGCACGTGCCTTTGGCCACCTCACTCATCTCTTTAACCGCTGGGATGCTGCACAGATTCGAGGGTGAGGATTTAGATAGTTTAAAGAAAGAAGCAGGACCTCAATGAGTCCGATGGCCAGATATCAGGAAGGTTTTGTTTTGTTTTTAATTTATATTATTTCCCTCCTCACATTTTGAAGTTGTCTGAGTTGGAAGAAAATCCTTTTTCTTGGTGCCTTATTGGTTTCTTCTTGCAATTCTTTTGTCATCAGTTTCCTGTGATCATTACCAGTGGCCAGGGCCTTGTGTGCACTTGTGCGCATGTACAAGCTTAAATAATGTGCCGATGGCACTGGTTCTAAGTTGGTATTCATTAGGCTGTTCCCTCCTGGGCCAGGGCAGCACTAATCTTGACACCGGCTGCCAGGAGAAAACATCATGGATCATACACTGAACCTTAATAACAGCACCGGCGAGTGTAGCTGGGAACCCCAGAGCTAGGAAGCACGGTTGTATATTTTAATGAACCGCTACCCCTGCTAAGGAAGCTGCTTTCACTTTTGTGCTCTACAGAAAGACCCAGGGGGGTAGGAGGGACAAAGCTTTGAATAAGTGAGTTCTAACACTGGCAAACAGGACTGAGCACATCACAAATCCAGGCAGGTGTGAGGTACAGTGTCTAAGAATTGCCTGCTGCCTCTCTGCCCTTTCTTGTCGCCAAAGTCCAATCAAGTGATCCTGGGAGAGAAACAGCCTGGCTTGGGGAGTGCGCTCAGAAAAACCTAACAAGACAGTAAAGAAGGCCAGGGAGGATGTAACTAACCCGCCTCAGACTCTCAGAGCCTTCTGGTAGTGTGCTGACAATTGCAGGATTTATTTCATCCAGGATAGTGTCTGTCTGTGGTACATAATTTTAAAAGAATATTAATTCATGTTGTTACAAACTACGTATGGTATGTATGTTTTGTGGGTGTGTATATACATAATATATATATATATGAGAGAGAGAGATTTAGTAACTTTTGATACGGGTTGGTGCAGGTGAATTTATTACTGAGCCAAATGAGGCACATACCAAGTCAGTAGCTGGAGGCCAGGGCATTCAGTGCTGTGCATGATTTGCATACATGTATAGTGCCTATCCCATGTAGTAAGAATCATCGCCGGCATGCCACATCCAGCGATCACAACTCAGAGCCAGCAATATTTTATTTGTAGACAATCAGCTTGAATCTATAGATTATGACTGGCAAATGATTATAATTCTGAACCCATAACACTCGCAAAAGGAAACCCAGAGTATCTTGAAGAGACGTTTGGTTTGGTTTTGTGCCTGGGAGTCAGTCAGTACAACAGCAATTGTATGTGGTTATGTTAGTCTCAAGATCCTTAACTTGTTGACCTTATTATTTTGGAAATTTTTTTGTATTATATTTGTGGGAAGGTAAAATAATGGTTTTAAGATTTTTATCAAATATGGAGATTAGTTATTTATGAAAAACAAAGAAATGTCTATTTTTGTTTCTTTGTTCCCAATTAATGTAGATAACTTTTTAAAATGCATTAAAGCAATGGTGAAGAAAATGTAATGATGGCGTTGCGTCTTTCCTGTTATGGTTTCCAAGACTAACAGCAATGCAGACTCCAGCATGGTCACCACATGTCTCCGACGTCCTTAAAGTCTAAGCAACTGAATTTTCATCAGTAAAATTGACCAAACTCTAATTGCAAAAACAACTACATCTGACCATTTCCTCCTCTGTGCTTCCTGGGTTTCTCCTGTCTGTGTGGGGCTTGCTTCATTCACTTGAAGTGAAGAGAGTTCCATTGAAGAGCAGGGGTGTGTCCTGGTTATGTTTAGTTTGATGGATATGTGTGCATGCTGCATAGTCTGTGCGTCTAGTTGGGGAGCAGGAACTCCCAGCACAGCTTATCTTTCAGACTTCAAATATGCGTTGAGATCAAATAACTTTAAATCAGGACCTGAATCCATTGAGAATGATACATCTGGATAATTTGGATGCCAGAATCTTTACTGCCTTCCACTTGTATGCTCCTGACTTGGCAGAATTCTAGTGACACCATAAGGTAACCAGTATCTCATTTGGGCGTTCTCCAGAGAGTCTCCGGTATTGTGGGAAAATGTGAGAGAAAGATGGGTACTTAAGGTTTTAAATGTACAGGGCAGAAGTATAATAATGACTAACTCAATGTCAATATGATTGCAATGGACTTCAGTATATGTGTGTGGGCGGGGGAGAAGCATCAGAAAGAGCAACCACAACTCACATGCACAGGGACTCTAGACAGTATGTCTTCCTCTGTTCTCAGGTCAGCTTTCACCCAGTGGAGAAAGGGTGGAAAGGAGAGTGAAACTGGAGCAGAGGGCCCTTCTATGTTGGAGAAAAAGTAGGTCCCCCAGATCATTGGCAATAAGACCCCTCCTTTAAATGTCTCAATCAGAGTTCTTTAGTTTGCCGAGAATGGCTGAGTGTATGGACTGAAGATACGTACAGGCTGACTGTTGGTTCGAATCCCAGCTCAACCTGTTATTTCAGATTTATCATTTGTGTCACATAAAATAAATGAATCAATTTATCATTTATGAAAAGGAGAGAAAAGTAGTACTTATGTTCGGTGGTTCAGAATATTTAAATGGTTATATCTAGGGGATTTTAATGGAAAGCCAGGAGTGGGTAGTGGGGAGGAATTAGAGGAGGGCTTTCACAGAGTCTGCATAAGAATCAGCTGGGCCTCTGCCTGGGAAATGCATTCCAGTCTCAGCCCCAGGGATCTGAGATTTAGTTGGCCCTGGGACTTTAGTGGGTTTTGGATATTTTAATAAAAAGGTATTTAAACTTGGGAATTTTTCTCCCCATTTAAAAAAAAATTGCCTAGGTAATTAAGAGTTCTTGTTTTCCCTTTACCCATTTTCCCTAATGCAAATAATCTTGTTTTGCTTTGGTTTTGTTTTGAGACAGGGTCTCTAGCTGCCTGTAGCTCTACTTGTTCTGGAATTATAGCCTCAAAACTCAAGAGATCCACCAGCCTCTGCCTCCAGAGTGCTGGGATCAAAGTGTGTCTTAACCATGTTAGAACTAAAAAAGTCAACAGGAACTCTAGACTTCATCAGATTTCCCACTAATGTTCTGGGATCCAGAGTTCATGATACCATATTGCATTCGGAGAAAGCGCATTGCTCATGGACAAGCTGCTGGATGGTGATTTGATGACCCTATCTTGAGAAATAATGGGACATGTAAAAGGATTGCACTAAGTCCAAGTAGTGGAATTGCTAAGCACTGTTGAGTTTGGAGGCAGCTGTTCTTGGGGAACGTGGGTGGGCTAGCACAGGTGAGCTAAGGAGGCAGCCTAGCCTGTAAGCCATAGAAAGCCTGTGTTTCTTTGAACCTGTCATCAGTGAAGGGCTTTTATATAGTAACCACCATGAAGAGTGTCGTGTTGGGCATTAGTCAAAAAGATTACAGGTGACAAAGCTGGGATGGTCTATTGCAACAGGCTCTCTGGGCTTTGAGCCCTGAGGACGGGGAAGGGTAAATGGGGGGGGGAGGGCATTGAATGTCAGCCTTTGGAGGAATTAGTTCCAGAGAACTAACCATTGGGATTACAGGTGGTTTGTAGACTTGAAGGGTAAGGAAATGAAGCAGCAGGGTTGTTTTTAATTGATCATACTCCCCTAGGTATCCTTTCAAGTCCTGGGAAACATCGTATTGGTATCTTGCGGTGGCTCTTAAGTTCTGGGACTACCACTGCATTTCCTTGATCACACTGAAACTGCCCAGTTCTTACAGGCAGTTTTTAAGGATAGGTGTTTTCAAAAATTTTAAAGATCTGAACTTTTCCCTTTTAAAAAGAATGTTAACTTCTTACTAGATTTAGGATTCCTCTTCTATACAATATAACAGCCCCAGTGGTCCTTCCTGCACACTGAAGAGCTCAAACCACAGGGTGGGATTCCTAAAAAGTTTATTTCAAAGCAAGAACATGTTCTCTTACTGGCAAACCCACTTAGAATGGTTGAGTGAAAAGAGCCCACGAAACCAAGGTTGCTCTTATGCACTAGGGGAAATGGGCCTATTCTATCCTTTGTGACATTTGCTGGCAGAGTTGGGACTCCAGGTAGGTTAAGTGGTTTGTAGTTAGACCAGAAATCATCTTATGTTGGACTTAAAGTGACGGATGCCAGACTCAGTCTGCACAGAAACTAGTCCTTTACCTTGGGATATTTCTCTGCTGAGAGCTTCCTTTCTAAATAATACTATGTTAAGAATGCAGCTTATGGGTGAAGGGACAGGCAGGCAAACCAGTCATTTTTAAAGGTGGCTGAAGTTGGGTTGTGAAAGGTTTTCGCTGGCTTGCATAGCTTAGTTTATGAAAACCCTGCCTAACCTGGTATTTTTAATACTGAAGGATGCCTTCGAACCAGGGAATACTGTATTTAGGGATATAAGAAACTAAGCTGAGTTGTCAGAAAAACAAAGGTCTGTGTTGTTGAACTGAAACAAAACAAGATGGGAAATGTAGAAGGGTGGCCTGAGTTGGAATCTGATACAAAGAAATCTAGCAGTGATCAGGCAGGACCACCTTTCAACCTGCGAAAATGGTAGTTATACTGGCATCAAACATGCACTTCAGAGTTTTGTCTTTTTTGTATAATGAAATTGTCATACCTCAGTGAGAACTCCGAGGTCAGTGTGGTGGCACAGGCCTTTAAACTCAGCAATCTGGAGGCAAAGACAGAATTTCTGAATCTAAGGCCAGCCTGGATCTACTTAAGAGTGTTCCAGGCCAGTCAGACCTGCATAATGAGACACTGTCTCAAAAAAACAAAAACAAAACCCCACCCCCCAAATCTTAGAAAGTTGAACTCTAAATTAGAGGTTAAAAATAAAAACCAAGCAGACCCCCCCCTAAAGAACAAAACCAAAACTGATGAGTCCAGTGAAATGTTTCTGTTATCTTTTCAAAGTACAGAACTCCCAGGAGATATATATATATATATATATATATATATATATATATATATATAGGTAAGCACCCTACTGGTGATTTTGTTCCCAAGGTTCATTTTCAGAGACCTACCCTCTTTGAGTGACATTTACATTCTCAGTTGATTCAACTTCCTATTTATTAAAATGACTCATATCCTAGCGTCAGGAACGAAGGAAAAATAATTTTCAGTGACGTTCCTGATGCCAACTTATGCAAAGTGGCAGATACATGTCCCTAGTCCCTCTTACAGATCATTAACATCGTCTGACCACTCAGCATTTCTACATATGATAAAAATCCTTTTAAAATTAACTTGTGTACATGTGTGTTTGTGCCTGAGATCAGAAGCATGTCAGACTCCCTGGATGTGGGGTTACAGGCAGCCATTAGGTGCTTGATGTAGTATTGGAATCCATCTCAAGTTCTCTGCAAGAGCAACACATGCTCTTAACCATTTAATATCTCTAGCTGCAAGGTACAAATTCTTGTGTGACTTATGACAGGTTATCCCTTCCTAAATCGTCAGTTCAATTATCCTACTATGTCAAGAACAAAGTGATCCATCGTAGAAGATCTAAGTTTACACATTGGAAAGAGAAACGAATGTGTATGTGGCATGTGCAGGGTTTAGCAACGATTGCTGAAGCTGACTGGCTCTTACTTCAGGAACCTGAGGAGTCGGGGTGGGGTGGATTCAAGATTTCCAGACCTGCCCACAATACAAAATTAATAGTCCCTGTCTCAAAACAAAACCAAAAACCCTTAGGTTGATTGGGTTTGTTCCTACCTGAAATGCAAATCTGAAACATGTTAAGCTTCACGTAACATGTTTTAAGTAACCCTAATTCAAATCCCCCTAGTTCTGCTTTAGTCCCTGGAACATGTTCTAATTTGATACCATTTTAGCCTTTGGTGTTACATCTATAATTTCATCTTCTACTGTGATTCTTTCTGATTCACAAGATGGACTACTAAAATGAGCTATTTCTGCATGATGTTACTAAATACTGTGGCTAGACACACTCCTAGTGTAATACACTATCTTCAGGCAGAACACATTATTCCTAAGCCAGTGGTTCCCAACCTGTGGGTTGTGACGCCTTTTGGAGTAGGGGTTGGGGTTGAATAACCTTTCACAGGGGTTCTATATCAGGGATCATGAATATCAGATATTTTCATTACAATTCATACCTTTGCAAATTTAGTCATGAAGTAGCAACAAAAATAACCTAGTGGTCAGGGGTCAGCACAGCCCGAGGAACTGTATCAAGGGTCTCAGCATTAGGAAGGCCGAGGGGCACAGTTAATTACTCCTGAACTAGTGGCAGGAGTCAGAACAGATGGGTGAGTATGTAAAAGCTTTCACGACCAAGGTAAATACAAGTTCTAGAGATAATGCCCTGTGGACAGACAAGTGGTACAAACACACTAGCCACATTTTAATTAAAATAGAATTTATTAGCTTTTAATATAAACATGAGAAAGAAAATCCACGTTAAGTTGTAGCATTCTTTTCAAAATAAAACTGCAATCAATACTTGAATCTCTAAGCTCTGAACTCCATAAACAATGTTTTTGAGGTGGTAGATTGTAATATTTCATACATCCTTCCTTAACACGTATGTCTGTCCTTTAAAAGTGATGTGCCTGGCAGCACTTACGAGCATGTGAAGCATTACAGCCTCAAGAGAAAGTATTCTTAGCCCACAAAAGTCTTTTCAGGTAAGATTCCCAAGGTTAGATGTGAGAAGAAATAGAATGCACATAGTTGTAGGATGCAAATCTTTTATTATTTCAGCTTTAGCTGCTGCTGCCATCCCTTTCCCAGTCTTTGCTCCTACCGTTTAAAGCCTGTGCGTAGGCCTGCAAGGATGCAGCTTGAGAGAGACCTGCACCCAGGAAAGCATGCAGGTTTTTTTTAATTGCTCATTTCACCTGCTGTTTAAGGATCTGATTCCTTTTGATTTGTTCCATGTGAGTTAACACTGCTTTTCATAGCCTCCCTTAACTGAGTGTAAAGACACTTAGGTGATCAAAGCAGCTAGAGCCCAGCCTGGCAAAGCACACTTGAGAACAGGAGTGCTTCCATGGAAAGACACAGCAGCTCCCACATCTCCATGCAGTTGTCAGCTCTGCAACAAAACTAATGAAACATTATTTAAAACTTTTAAGTTACCTTTCTTTTCAACTTAATTTCCCACATTTGGAATATTTTTGGTTTATGGTTACAATCTTTGAGAAACAATAAAATTAAATTAGCTTCAAATTGGTAAAATTAAAACTTTCAAATGATGTTTTGTGCAAGTTTGTGGCTTCTGTTGCAGTGTCCCCAGAGAGCCCACGGGACAGTAAGTGTGAAGCAATCACTAATTTTGGGGACACCTTGTATTTTTACTATTTGATCATGTTCACTGAACTGCTATGTTGTTTGGCATTACGAAAACATCGTTTAATACACTTGTTTAACACATAAGAGAAAAATAATCAGAGAACGAGAAGCACCATTAACAGTTAACAGGAAATGCAGCGTGGACACAACAGTAGTCAGAAGTGGATACTTTCTCTTTATGGCTCCAAACATACCAAAATGCCAGCAAGCAGCGCTTGCAAACGACGTGAATGGCGAATGTTTCCAGCAGCTTTCTGGTAATTTAAAGTGATTGCCAGTAATGACTAGCAGCTCTGATGGTACAGCGAGGAGAACCTTTAATACCTAATGAGGCTATAATCTGCTTCTAGGTGCTTTCATGAGGGTTAAGAACCCTGTTTGGGGCTGAGGAGTGTAGCTCAGTGGTCAAATGGTCACCAAGCACATGATAGATCTTCAATTTGACTCCCAGCACCACAAAAATGGGGAAGGATTCTCATGTTTTAATGGTAATACTGAAATGCATCAATTCTAAAAGCATATGCAGCAGTTGGGTGGGGCAGGGGCAAGAAAAAACCAAAGTTATATGGTTAGTGTCTTTAAAGTCTAAAAATCTGAGCCAGGCATGGTAATCCCAGCATTTGGGAGGTAGAGGCAGGAAGATAGGAGTTCAAGGACAGCCTCAATCATATACTTAGTTTGAGGCCAGCCCAGGCTATGTAAGACCCTGTCTCAAACAAAAGTCTAAAAATTGAAACAATTTAAAAACCTCACATATTTCACAGCCATTGGCCTACATGGTAAGCACTATCTGTGCGGTCAGCGCTTTTGCTGTGGAGTGGTTTCTGTACTGTTTACATTACAAAGGACAGAGAGTTGTTGCTTTGACAAGGTCCCATTCTTTCCTATGGAGTCAGCAGTCACTGTCCAGAGTCTCTTGAATCCGAGGTCTTCCCATCCCGTGGAGTCCCACCTCTGCTGGTCTCGGATCAGGAGAGGTGCTGTTTCTCCAGCCTGTCAATGAGGAGTCCCTGGTGTTCTTACTCCTCAAGTCTCTCTCTTAAGAGAGGATGGCATTAGAGCGCTGAATACCAATGAAATTATCAGCGCTTAAAGATCTTCTCATAGCAGCTCTACATAAGTCTTTGTATTTGTCTTCACACAATCTTGAAATGGCCTAGAAAAGGAAATCAAACAACAGAGAAGTTTGAAAAGGAATGCAACTTTAAGGAAACAAAATAAAAAGCAACACAAACTACTCACTCCATGGAGCAGGAGAGGACCTCCTGGTATACTAAGCCATCCTTTAGGTTCTAAACAAATGCAGCCACATGAGTTATCTGAAGAGAAGGTCAACAGTGCTGTCTTGCAGAAGGCACTTCCTGCTACTGACTAATCTTTCCAGAGTCCTGACTCAAATGCGTATTAAAGGGAAACTTTATTAAGTTTACGGGAGAGACAGCCTGTCCTGAGAGTAAAATGTCGGCAGTGCATGCAGAACTTGAGTTTGCATTCCCTGGCATGGATATAAGGGGCCAGGCACAGTGGCATATGCCTGTTTTCCCAGTGACAGGCAGTGGTGATAGGAGAAGCTCAGGACCTCAATGGCCTGTCTAGCAACTGGTGAGCTCCAGATTCAATGAGAGACCTTATTTTAAATTGTAAATGAAGAGTCAGGAAGACACCTATGCCAGCTTCAGATATATGTACCACACACAGTTCTCAAAGACATAGAAGATGATGTGACAGGCTTTTACATCATCATCATGTTACTTGTGTAACCGTTTTTTTTAAACAGCACATACTTGTGCAGAAATAATTAGTATTTACTCACTTTTCATTAGTCTAAAAACAAGGTTAACAAGGTGGGCAAATGCTGTATTCGATGGCAGGAGTCTAATGACTGAAGCATTTAAAGTTGCTATTCACTAGCACATTTTCTTTTTTTTTGGTTTTTGTTGTTGTTGTTGTTTTGAGACAGGGTTTCTCTGTATAGCCCTGGCTGTCCTGGAACTCACTCTGTAGACCAGGCCGGCCTAGAACTCAGAAATCTGCCTGCCTCTGCCTCTGCCTCCCAAATGCTGGGATTAAAGGCGTGCGCCACCACTGCCCGGCTCACTAGCACATTTAATAGTAGAAAAACATTCTAAATTACTAAGGAACTTAAGGAGTTCCATTCTAAAGTATGCGAATCAGTGTGACTTATTTACTAATTTTTATTAGTTTCTATTATTTCTAATTTAAATTTACTAAAAATTTTAAGCCAGAAATATCACTTTGCCTTATATAAGTTGCCACTTTCATTTTTAAAACATTTTTATTTATGATTGTGGTAGGGAGGAAGGGGAGGGCTACTCATGGATATCTGAAGGTGCTTGATCCCTGAGAGCTGGAGCCCCACAATCGTGAAGCACCGGATGTGACTGCTGGTATTTGAACTCAGATCCTCTAGAAGAACAGGAAACACTCTTCAATCTCTGAGCCAGCTCTCTGGCCCCATTACCACTCTTAACATAAGTCTTGGTTAAGCCCCTAATGCTAATATAGTCACGGTATCTAAACCCTGACAATTTGTCAACTGAGTGAAATGAAGCAGAGTTGTGATTAAGGATATAATTTCAAGAAGTTTCAAGAAGGGTTTTGTGGGAATACAGAGCTTAAATACAGAACAATTATTTTTATTTTATGTGCATTGGTATTTTGCTGCCTGCATGCATGTCTGTGTGAGAATGTCAGATCTTGGAATTAAGTCAGTTGTGAGCTGCCATGTGGTACTGGGAATTGAACCCTGGGTCCTCTGGAAGTGCATTCAATGCTCTTAACTGCTGAGCCATCTTTCCAACCCCATCAATAGGGAAACTATTAAAACTACATTACATTTGATTAAAATGACTCTGAATTATGATCAGAGGAGGCAATATTTACCTCTCTATATAAAGTAGATACTCGGAGAAACCATAAAAGGCCCAGAAAATACGATGCCAAAGAGATAATGCCCTCTTCAATGTATTAGTTTAAAGCTTTCCATTGTCTCCACAGATGCTAGCCAGGTGGCTGGAAGGAAACCCCACTTAGTGAACATAGCCTTACCTCTAGGTTCTGTGCTCTTTCTTTGCTGAGAGGAGCAAACATAAAATTCAGGTTGTTGTCATCTGCTAAGGAGCGAAGGTCAAAGTAGTATTTGGCATAAACACTGGCAGGAACATTAATATTAAACTGGAGTAACTCCAAAAAATGCCTTTCCATCTCATTCCTGGAGGAGGAGAAACATATCAAAACTCACACAGGACAATTTTAGTCAACTGGGCTATCTTCAAAAGTATCATTCAGAGCTTCTAGGATAGTTCTAAATTCTATTTTGGAACACGTGAAGACTACCCAGCTGGATTAAAATACTAATGCTCAAAGTTCAGCTATTTGTGGTCCTTTCTACATCCCAGCACTCTGAGTTTGGGCGGAGGGGAAAGGTTCCAGCCCTCTCATGCGCCTGTGCTGCTGACTTGCAGGCTCATTCTTCAGAGTTCCATTAGTGCAGCTGTACGATTCATGCTCCGTGCTCACTCACAAGGCCCGCTATAGTGAGCAGATGAAAGGAATGATGTATGCTGTTTATTAGCTCTGAAGAACTTGCAGACATTTTCACCGGGCTGATAACAGGAAGGGGCTTATTGAAGTAGAGAAGCGCCAACAAAAGGAGTGGGCACATCACCACGGCAACAAATGGATCCATCGAGAGCTACGCTATTATCTCTGAGGGGGGAAAAACTCTTGAGGCAACAAGGATTCATCTCAAATAAATAAATAAATAAATACATAAGCTTCACTGGATGGGAAAGGCAATCCCTTCCCCCTGCCCCAGCACATAAGGCTATGTCAAAGGGCATAATCCAAGTTTCTGCTCACCTTAATTCTGCACTAAGGTGACAAACTGTTACTATGACAGTTGAGACACTCATTTCAAATTTTGGAAAGCAGAGAGATCAAAGACAGATGTCCTGGCTACACTAAACCCACTTTAGTATACTCCACCTAGTAGAGAACTGGACCAACAAATCCGGTCCTGTGCAAGGAATAAACACTGCGAGCATTTGCTAGCCTAGCTGGGACACAGACACAGAGGAGAGAGCTTAATAAAGTGGAAAGTGTGATCCAGGAGGAGAGAGGGGGTGATGACCTCTGTGACCTTGCTGAAGCCTTAACATAAAATTAGAGTACACCTGACCAGTCACAATCCTCTCTAGAAATTATAAATACTTAAGCAAACACGACCAAGGCTTATCTTAGAACATACTTAGTTTATTGGTTCTAAGTTTTTAATTTTTCTTCTTTTTTTCTTTTTTTTTCTAAGTGCCTCAAAAAGTATTTCTATATGGAAAGTAGAAAATATGGTTTTCTCATTTGCTGAAATTAAAGCTAAACAGCTTACTTCCAAATTAATTTCCTGTTCATATGGCAATAAGCCTATAGAAATGTAAATCAGATAATGTTTTGATAACCAGGTAATCAAGACTTAATTTGCTACTGGAACAAACATACTTCACTATCCCTTTTATATTTTCTCCACTAATACATTCTAACTGTGTTAAAATACAGTCCTTCACAGGATTAGCATGCCTATTAACAGAGGTTTAATCAGTGAAGAAAAGCACTATGCCAACAGAATCTGCACCTTCGGGGTTTTTCCCCATGTCCGGATGACATACCATTCACAGCACATTTTCTGAGCAGCAGCTGCTTAGTTAACTTATTCTTCTGAACAGAAATACATTATAACAAACACATACATGGTGGGAAGTTTAAAGAAAAATATGATGGACACACATTTTTAACAACAGCGGGGGAAGGAGACAAATGTGTATTAACTTAGTTGTCATGCTCTTTGGTTGGCAGAGATCATAAACAAAAGGCGACTGTTAGGAACATGGCTCCTGGTGTTTCTCTCTGCAGTACAAAAGGGTTGTGAGGACCAGAGCCTCAGCCTTGCCACCACTGCCCCTGCAGTGGGTTCATGTCTGGGAAATCTACACATTTTTCTAAACCTTTTCTGATCTTATAACTACAACTAGAGCCCCTGGTATCTGAGTTTAAGTTTTAAGATATTTTCAGCTATCACGTGTGGAGTGTATGATTATTTTTGGCTGTCACAAGTGGCATATGATTACACATCTTGTTTTTTCCCAGGAGCCAGTCTGTAGAGGACGGACACAGTGACCAGTCACTGGCCTCAGTAACTCGCAAGTGTCTATTTATTTCAGATCCTTTTGTTGTCATATCCTCTGCTAAGATGGCTACCAGTGCAGTAACCACTTATGAACAGTCATTTTCACCAAACATTCCAGTTGCTGTCACTGGCCCCTTAGTTACTTCAGTTATAAACAGTTTGGTAATTTTGACTGACAGTCATAACTACAAAAATGGGTAACTTCTATTACCCTCATACCTTCATCTTCCTATGATGTTCAATATAATCAAGGAGTTTCTTCATAACTACATGATTTCTTGAGTGCTACCCACAAAGTGACATCTTCACTGTCAAGTGGAAACTTTCAGAGTTTGCTGGAAACCTCTCCAGTGTGCATCCTGCTTGCATACACAGCCTTGCCCATGAAGCCCACGCTAGTGGCCGTCACTAAGGCTATGCTCTCAGTGCGCTTGGGGCCTGCAGAGCACTGCTGTAACTGGGTGTGCTCTTAACCCACTCAAACCTCTGAGCTGCTTCTAGGACTGCCTGAGAGGAATCCTGGAGCTTCCTGCCTCATGAGACCATCTCTAAAAACAAATACTCCACATGCAGAGGAGTAAAACTTTTACTTTTGTACCTCAGTTTCTGTTATAAATGCTCAGATTAAAAGAGGGGGGCAGCAAGAGTAAATAGACAATGAAGGCTTAGGGTCAAGCTAAACCTTACAGAAGTCTAGATGCTCTGAGACATCAACACAGGCAGACCCTTTCAAAAGCCCCTTAAAAAGGGAGGAGGCTTTTAAAAAGTAATAACATATCAACGGTACTATGCTGTCCTTGCAAGGGTCACCAAAACCAACAAGAAAAATAATTTATCAAGCACATTATTAAACATATTATATCAAGACCTACCAATTAATGATGGAAGCTATGAACTGCTATAAAGCTGGAGATAGGAATGTAGTTTTGTGTCTATTTCCACTGCCTAAGCAGCTGCTCAGTTAACTTATTCTTTTGAACAGAAATACACTATAACAAAACACATACGGGCTGGGCAGTGGTGGCGCACGCCTTTAATCGCAGCACTCGGGAGGCAGAGGCAGGCGGATTTCTGAGTCCGAGGCCAGCCTGGTCTACAGAGTGAGTTCCAGGACAGCCAGGACTATACAGAGAAACCCTGTCTCGAAAAACCAAAAAAAAAAACCCAAAAAAACAAAAAACAAAAAACAAAACAAAAAAAACCACATACATGGTGGAAAGTTTTAAGAACTTTAAACAACAAGCTGGGCAGTGGTGGTACACACCTTTAATCCCAGCACTTGGGAGGCAGAGTCAGGTGAATTTCTGAGTTCAAGGCCAGCCTGGTCTACAGAGTGAGCTCCATGACAGCTAAGGCTACACAGAGAAACCCTACCTTGGAAAACAAACAAACAAACAAACAAACAAACAAGAACTTTAAACAAGAGTTTTAAACAGCCTTTAAAAACATTCAAGTTTTATGTAAAACTTTATAGTAGCAAATTAAGAGTACTAGAAAAATGGTTCTCAAAGCATTCCAAAACCATATATACTCACATGTCCTCAACCGTGATGTCCTTGAGGATCTGGCAGTAGTCTACATTCCACACAGCCTGATCATCCCAAACCTTGGAGGCAAGAAGAATGGCTCCCAAAACAATTCTTTTCCAGTTAGTGGGACAAATGTCAATCTCAGCATAAGTTAGGAGCCTCTCTAAGTAAACCTGTGGAATAGAGAACTGAGCGTTGACTGACTGTGGATGGCAGGCCTCCTCTGTGCTTCACTGGCAGGTCTTCAGAGAATCTGCTCTACCTCAGCAAGAGGCTAGATGAAGTCAGACATCTCTGCTGCCCACTCTGCCCATTCATCAGAGCAAGGACTGGAGTGAGTAATATTGGTGTCATTTTCATGCTTGCAGAACAGCAAACAGGCTCAGTGCAGATTCAGGCTGTTCATTAAACCCAAGTTTCTCACATGTAATTTTACAGGCAGGCTAATGCTAGGCTTAAGTGTATAAAACCAAGCCACCCTGAGACTATTTAAACCTTTTCCAGTTCACAGTAACCCTGTGTGGAACTAGGACAAGAGAGCCTCCCAGTGGCTGCTGGGTAGAGCAGCATCACAGGCACAGGGCCATCAGAGCCACCTGCACCCAAGGATGGTCCTTTACACAAGCATTTCCCCTTCTCCGCTCTCACTTCCTAAAAGCCATTTTCTCTCTTACATAATCTGCAATTTCATTAATTCCCTTGCCTTTAATCACTCCACAGACTGAAGCAGGCAGATCATGAGTGTTTGCTCTGTTAGACAGAGTATCACTATACATACGCTCAGACTGGCTTGAACTCATGTTATGGCTGTTTCAGTCTCTTGAGTGCTATGATGTGCTCAGTCCCATGTTTTAAATCACCTCTAGATTAGTGACAATACTAGAGACAATGTAAATGCTAATGCAAACAGTCCTGTTTGGAGAATGGCAAGAGAAGCTCCCCAACACGTATTTATGATCTTTAATTGGTAGAAACCAGATGTCGAGTTCAGCTGTGGAAGGCAGCCCATATATGGTATTAAGTGCTTTTTATCAAGATAAAAAAGGCAAAAAAGGAGTTTACTTTTAAGAGATAATCACTTTTTTTTAAGGTCATTAGACTAATGGCTCAGATTTCATAATGTTCTTCAAACTCAGTTTTTTTTCCAAACACAAAAGTCTGCCAAATATTACACGTTCTCTATGAGTTTATCCTCCAGCCCCCATACTTGGCACTCTCAAGTATCTGAGGAATGAATCTTTCTCTCAGGGTACCCCAGCTGTTCCAGAAGTAGTTAGAGAGCAGTGGAGCACTGGCAAACCTTGGCTGCCCTTTTCTGACAGGTATGGTAGGTCCTCAGTAACACTTGTCCTGTGTCAGTGGAAGAGAAAACTTTGTTTTCTTCAAACCAAAGCAACTCCTGTGTTTTGTGGGTCTGGCTCCATCCCACTGTGCACAGCATTCTTCCCCTCCCTCAGCCAGAGATTAGTTCAATGTTAATGTCTGGTTGCTTTGTTCAGCTCAGCTCAGCAGCAGATCACGAACATGCCAGCCCACCTCCAGCCAACCACTTAGGGCACCCACTTGTTTCTGCCTCTGGCCCCTATCACTATTCTGAAACAGCTCTTGCCAAGACATTCATCAGAGCCTTCACTTACAGATTCAGACCTCTTTACTTCACCTCTCCACCTGCCTGGCTGTAGAAGCCCAAACTCTGTTATCCTTCTCCAGTCTGCAAGCAACACCTGCCTGTTCTTGCTAGCTTCATTGGTTATCTAACAAATCTCTATCCTGGGCAGTTTTCACTGCTTGCATATACCATTGTACAGATTCCTAATGTTCCATTTGTCTCTATTCTGACCTCCAATTATAGTCTATCTCCCCCAAAATAGGTAGGAAAGCCTCCTAAATTAATGTCACTTTTCCCCATGCTCAAGACTTAGCAATAGTAACTAACCAACCTGGAACCTCTTTCCCTGTTGAGACTGACCCTGGTGTCTCCTGGTATCCCCCTAATTTCCCTTAGTCCTCATTGCCCCCACATGGCCATTCTACTTTCCTTGAGTACATGGAATGTTCTTTCATCACAGACTTAACCAGAGGATCTCCATCTCACTAATGCTGCGACCCTTTAATGAAGTTCCTCATGTTGTGGGGACCCATAACCATAAAATTGTTTTTGCTGCTGCTTGATAACTCTAATTTTGCTATTGTTATGAATCATAATATAAAATATTTTTGGAGATAGAAGTTTGCTAAAGAGGTCACGACCCATACGTTGAAAATCATTGTTCTGGCACTGCTCCACTGCCTGTAACACCTAAGCTTCTTGCTTCCTCTTTACAGTTAGGCTGTTGTTCAAATGCCACTTCTCTAAGGAGGTATTCTGCTCATTTATCTAAAACAAAAACTCTCCAGTTATTTTACCATGCTTAATTTTCATGGCAAAAAGCAACTACCTGCAAAAACACCCGTGGTCTTCCTTACCCGGACATCCTCCCAAGGCAAGACTTCCAATCCCATGTGCTCGCTCTTGCTCTTTCTTCCTTCCTTCCTTCCTTCCTTCCTTCCTTCCTTCCTTCCTTTCCTTTCCTTTCCTTTCCTTTCTTTCCTTTTCTTTCTCTCTCTCTCTCTCCCTCTCTCTCTCTCTCTCTTCCTCCCCCCTCTTCCTCCCCCCTCCCTCTCTTACTTCCTCTCTCTTCCTCTCTCTCTCTCTCTCTCTGCCTGGTGCTACAACAGAGGTGTGGAGCAGCTGTCCAGGGTATATGCTTGAGGCCTCTTTCAGTATTTGCCTGGTGGGAGTGCCTTACCATTGTGGGAGTGTCTTATCTTGCCTTCTATTACTCATTCCTGCATTTCCTCCTCCCCAGTAGACTTGTCTCTCAAACACTGAAGATAGATCTGTGAGGGCTGGCTGCCTATTTTCATTGCTAATGTTCTCTGCACTTCAACAAATATTTTTAATTCTTTACTTCTGACTCAAATTCACTCTGCAGTCTTGGCTATTCACGGGCCAGGCAGGGCCATTCTGTTCTTCCAGGAATGCAGCTTCCCTCACTAACAAGGACCTTGCCACCTCTCTTTCCAACCAGTGCCCACAAGGAGATTCTGATCATGAACATAGCATATGTCTCTTGTTCAGAGTCTAACTGGATGGTAAAGGAGTAGGTAGTCATCTTTCCTCAGGGCCAAGCATTTGACTTATCTCTATGCATCTGTTGCAGGGGCAGTAAAAATCCTAAATGCTAGAATAACATTCACTATTCAAAACAATAGTCTTACTACAGGCCTTCTCAATGGATGACATAAAGGCAAGCACATCCATGTAGCTTAGCAAGTTCACAAAGCCTCTCTAAGAACTACTGTACTATAATCCTGGGCAACTTCATAGGCAGAAATAAGTCATCAGCAGAGTAGACTAGCACCCATCATCTAAGGGTCAGAGAACTAGACAGTAATCCAGCATAGCATACAACAGAAGGCCCTGGGGAACACAGCCTGCCATGAACCTTAAACTGCAGCAAATCAGACTGGTGAACCACTCCTGCCCCATCAACATGCCTATATATGTTTACTGAGGTGTGATGGGAGAACTCTTACTGCCTTTAATAGCAATTGTTTTGTGATAATAAAGGCAATGTAACATTTTTAAACCATAATGATTGTTATGATCATTTCAGGGATTAAACATATCTGGGTACAAGCTTTCTAATGAAGCTTGGCAGGAAAGGAATAGCTTACCAAGGTCACTATTGCACATTCCGCTGTCAGCTGCGCAGCACTAAAAAGGGTACGAACAAATCTGTAAATAAACTTGTGTTCAGGGTCATGCTTAAAGTACTCCTCTGGAACTTTCTCTCTCTGAAAGAAAAAAAAATATAAATATTGACTGAAGGAAATCTTTTAAGTATTAAGAATACTTGAGTCTGTCTCCACATTGTGCTCATCTGTTCCTTAAGATAATTTCAATTGGGTAGTATTATTGTGTACATTTGTATAAATATGTGTATGGGCATGTACAGCCACAGTGCACACGAGGTCAAAGGACAACTTTAGGAGTCGGTCCTTTCCCTTTACAATCTTAGGGGTCCAGCACAGATCCTCGGGCTCGGCAGTAACTTCTTGTTTATATACTTGTCTTGAGGCTCCCTCCTGAGTGCTGAGGTTAAAAGTCTGTGTCACCATGCCCAGTGACTTTCATTATTTTTTCAATATAAAGAGTGTGGGATCTTACAGGCAACTGGCAAGAATGACATTTTCAGGCAATGATGAACTAAATACATAATATCAGTTCCATAAAGTATCAGTGTGTAATACTATAGTCATCTTAGATGAAGTACTCTACAATTTTTGCAGAACAAAATCACCTAATACCTATTTGAGGATGTACGCACTGTTAAGCAATCTATGGCTGTACTGTAACTATTCCTACCCCCCATCCTTTATTAAAGGGACCCAGGAGCACAAGCTTGGGAATTTTAAATAGACCCTTCCATTTTCCTACCCAGTTGGTTTTTTTTTAATGCTGAAATCATACTGATCTTAAAGTGTCACAGGTGTGACACTTGTCTGCAATATACTTTGGGGAAAAAAAAATAAAGTATTTTTAGTTTCCTATAACCACAGGCTCTTAACATTGTCCATATAACAACCACCAGCATGTGTGTATTAAGTATCAAGACTGGACAGCATATGTCTGATGAAGTGACTTCTTACATTTTTCCAGGTCCGACTGATGGGTTGCTTTTCGAGTTAGGGCCTTACTATGTTGCTCTTACTAGGTAGACTGTCTTTCAAATCACTAGCCTGCTTCAGCCTTCAAGGTACTGAAATTACAGATATACCCATTTTAACTGATTTAAAGTTTCCTAATTTCCTTTTTTTTAAACATATGTGTTGAATTTGTTTACAGATATTTATATTGCTTGATGTTACTTAAGATTATCTTTTGACACCTTTAATCCCAGCACTCGGGAGGCAGAGGCAGGTGGATTTCTGAGTTCGAGGCCAGCCTGGTCTACAAAGTGAGTTCCAGGACAGCCAGGGCTATACAGAGAAACCCTGTCTCGAAAAACAAACAAAACAAAACAAGATTATCTTTTGAAAAGCTGAATTTTCTATTATTTAAGACAACACCTATTTCCCTTGGCTCACTACTTAAGCAAAGCATCAAGCCAATTGTTACTCTATCATAGCCACGGTACACTCCTAACTCAAGCCAGGGGGACTAGTTTTCTCATGGTAATCAGCTACATAACACACAGTCAGAAAGAAAACACAATTCTAGGAAAGAAAAATATAATTTTAAGAAAGGCAAACAGATACTTACTGTGAGAGGATGTGATCGCTCATCAAAAATGTCCAGGGACCTATTTGCATCTCTGTAAAATGTAACAATGCAGGACGTTAGTAGTGTCTTAGTTAACAACTGTTAATGTAGGGTGAGGCTGACAGGGGAAGCCCAAGCTTTAACACTGCAAGCGGTTTACAATTCTTCCTGGATTTACCCAGCACTGTGACACCTCGGCTAGGAGTGTGCTTAAGAAGTACTGACACGCTTAGCAGTGCCAATAAGTGGTTATACTTCCTCCTCACATAGGCAGCAGTGGACATCCAAGAACTTAGATGAATGTGAACATTTAAATTTCACAAGCACGCCTTTAATCCCAGCACTCGGGAGGCAGAGGCAGGCGAATTTCTGAGTTCGAGGCCAGCATGGTCTACAAAGTGAGTTCCAGGACAGCCAGGGCTACACAGAAAAACCCTGTCTCGAAAAACAAAACAAAAAACAAAACAAACAAAAAATTCCACAAGTTTCTGCCTTTCTTTAATTCTCTGCACTATTATTTAAGTTATACATTTGCTTCTTATAAATAGTATGAATTAAAACTTAGCTGCCCCCCCTTTTTAAAACACACAATGGTGTGTGTGTGTGTGTGTGTGTGTGTGTGTGTGTGTGTGTAAAAGTTCATCAAACAAATAAAGTGCACTTATTTAAGCACTGCTTCTCTGAGGTTGTGGACTCAGGAGAGTCCCTGAGCAGGAGGCACACGGGCTCCAAAACAGTTCGTCATATATATGAAGCATTGTCTGCTTCTTATGCTTGCCACGCTGTGAGCGAGCGTGAACTAACGGATCCTGGCATTATCCCAGCTGTGCCAGCAAGCACCCCCCCTCACCCCACCTCGTACTGCACTGCACTTGTTTCCCGAGCCTGCTTATGTCTTTGATGAAACAGGATAACTAATGTCACTAAATACTGACCTATCTTTTTTAATATTCTGAATGTGATTTACTTGTGAACTCAACCAGCCCCTTATTACAGAATATCATTTTTATGTGTAACTACAAATACTCTCAAAATTGAATGTAGTAGCTTGTCACTTTGAGGAAAACATAATTTGTCATGATAAAATCCAAGCTGTCAAGCTCTGTAAAAGCCAAGCTTGGGACCCTGTGCCTTCTGCTATGTGTCTTTCAGCTAACATTATAAAGAAGGGTGACCCATTATTCTCCATATGACTAGGACACATCATCCAACTATGTACTAGTAAAAGACACACTTATTAAACATTTGTACATTTATACAATGAATACAGTGTTTAAGAGTTCACCGAGAGATACAAAACTCTATTACAACGAGACACCCTTAGTGTAGTGCTATAGAGCATCAAAAAATCTGAAAGCTTTAAAAATAACTTTCCGTCAAATGTATGTAAGTGAGAACTGGTTTCTTGGTTCTTTAAAACAAACTGAAAGGAAGACAGAAAATCAAGGAAATCTATTTGTCTTTCTACCAAGACCTACATTAAAATTTATATATGCAAATGAAATATTTTCTCTTAATTTTACGCAGAAAAGTTTTTTCTTTTTTCTTTCTTTCTTTTTTTTTTTTTTTTAGTTTTTCGAGACAGGGTTTCTCTGTATAGCCCTGGCTGTCCTGGAATTCACTCTGTAGAACAGGCTGGCTTCGAACTCAGAAATCAGCCTGCCTCTGCCTCCCAAGTGCTGGGATTAAAGGCGTGTGCCACCACTGCCCTGCGAAAAGTCATTTTTTTAAAAAAAAATTATGCTAACAAGATGGCTCTTTGCTGTGATTTTTGATTGTCACAATGGGAGCAGACCATTGTGACATTGTTAAACAATCTACAATGCATGTAGAGGAGATACCACAACAAGAAATTAGTTAAAAAATTAATAGGATCAAGTTTGAAAAATTATGTGCTGGTTTCAATGTATATTTTTACATTTTAATATATATAAACCAGCAAGTTTAGAATCTTCAGAAGCTAGAGATTGTTTACAGGGTCTTAAGACAAGGAACTCTATTAAAAGATTCATTTCCGTACTGTAATAAAAGCCCTCTATAGCTTCTGGTGTCCATGGTTATATCTTAGTATTTGGTATCAGCAAGGGAATTAGCTGGAATAGTAAGACGGATTTTAACATGCTCACCTGTTCTTTATGTGGTAATATATTGCTAAGGTCACACTGTGGAAGGAAAAAAAAAAATTGAAGCAATTCGTTTTCTCATTTTCAAGCAGGGCTGACTTCCCGGGAAGCCCTGACGTCTTGCAGTTAGAACAGTACCATTCTACTTACAGTGCTCTGATTTCTTACACAACTAGACAACATGGTTTTAGAAGGCATGTGATTTCTGTTGACTATGGCCATGTACAAATGCTTATATATCCCTCCTATCATTTGCCCTTCTACCTATAGAATCTTTTGTTCTGTGCAAGTTGCAGTATTTGTACATATGTTTAAATTTAAAACAGTAGGAATTTCAGGCTAGGTCTCAGATTGCAGATGATTTATAGCTGACTATCCATTTAACACCACAGACCATTAGCTCCCTAAAGTAAGTAATGAAAAGTTCTACATACTGAATAAAAGCACTTAAAATCACTTCTGTATGATTATTAGTAGCAAACTTAGTAAATATGAATGAGTGCCCACAAATCTGCTGATGATAGGACTGGCTACCCTGAAGTAAGTAGTGTTTTCAGTATAGCACAAGGTACATAGTATTAATGGCAGGTATTTTAAATTAGTTTAAGTGAAATATTAATAAGTAGACACAACCCTTTAGATACTATATTACTTTACTCCTAAGTTTGCCACAGATGATGTGAAGTAGGGAACAAAGTGTTCTATTTTCCATCTGCCCATACCATCTAAAATGTAAAGTAAAAATGTTTGAGGGAAGGCAAATCTGAATTTTAGAAGTAGTTGTATGTAAATTTAAAAATTTGAACGTTGTAACATTATTGACATAAAAGATGGATACTTCTACAGTGCTTCAGTTTTACCCTCAGACTGATTTTTAAAATCACACAAAAAAATTGGTTCTGAAAAGGACATAGGCTTATACAACAGTTTACCTAACAACCACTTTTATAGAAAAGGGAGGGGACCAATGTTTAAAACTGATGAATCTAAGGTCCCACACCAGGTGGGCAGG
Organism: Mus minutoides; assembly: GCA_902729485.2. Lineage (NCBI taxonomy): Eukaryota > Metazoa > Chordata > Mammalia > Rodentia > Muridae > Mus > Mus minutoides. Next base: position 598,579 of record LR749570.1, read on the forward strand.
CACAGTTCTTTATTTTCATTAAGCAGTGGCTCCTAAACTCTGCCTCACACCATAGTCACCCTGATATAAGATTAGCTCAAAGCATTCTGATAAACTGGCATTGGGTTAAGTCTAAGGTAACAAGATTACTTTGAAGTTCCCAGGGTGATTCCATTGTGCTGAAAAGGTTGGGAAGGGGTTATGGAAGATCAAAGGACTTGCTTGGCCACTTTCTGCCAATGGCATTAATGCCTCACTCACATCTCCTTTCTTAAAGGCACCTGAACTCATCTACGAATTGAGAGGAAGGCAAAACTGAAAAAAATGCACGTGTTCACAGACATGGGTTTTTCTTTTCTTTGAAACATTCATTTATTTTATGTATGAGAACTCTATCTGCAGGTACACCTGCATGCCAGAAGAGGGCATCAGATCCCAGTATAGATGGTTTTAAGCCAATGTGGTTGCTGGGAAATTGAACTCTCAAGAGCAGAAAATGCTCTTAACCACTGAGGCATCTCTCCAGCCCATATTTCTCTTGTCTTAGAAACAAAGTCTCATGTAGCTGGGGTTGGCCCCTAACTTGCTATGTAGCTGAAGATGATTTGAAACTCCTGGATCTTGCCACCTCAGCTCCCCAATTGCTAGGCATGCAGATATGAGCCACAATGTTCACATGCAGGCATGTATACTGAAAAAAGTTGTAGGAGTCAAAACAGGGGGGGGGGGTCTTTTTGTTTTGTTTTTTGTTTGTTTTGTTTTGTTTTTCGAGACAGGGTTTCTCTGTATAGTCCTGGCTGTCCTGGAACTCACTCTGTAAATCAGGCTGGCCTCGAACACAGAAAACCACCTGCCTCTGCCTCCCAAGTGCTGGAATTAAAGGTGTGTGCCATCACTGCCCAGCTAAAACAGTTTTTTAATTTCCTTGAAAATCATGCATTATTGCCTATGCTAAACATTTTTTTAATTTGCTTTAATGTTATTGTTAAATGTTTACTTCACCAAGTAAATTTACTGACTTTTAAAATATAATTAAAGAAAACAAATTAAACTGTACTTTCAAAAGTGGATTCCTAAAAGTTAGACTACATTGGAGTTGGGAGAAGGAAATGAAAAAACTATTGGTGTGACCAAAGTTACTCTTTAAAAATATACAAACTGCATATAGAAACATCAGAATTATCTGAATTAAAAATGATCTGAGGACTCTAATGAAACTTCAGTTATCTTTTTAGTCTCATCGATTGAGGCTTTTCTAAAACCCCACACCCAGTGATTACTGAACAGATTTGGTAAACTCAAGACCTGGAGAGGTGGGGCTCAGTTTTTGCTGAAACACAATTTAATCTCAATTTTTGTTTTAAGTGTGAAAGGAAAGATACACTACAACGCATGAGAACTTGCAGATTTTAAATGAAGAAATTACTGATAATTGGCCAGTTTTTTCTAAAGCTAGTATATAAGAAACAAAATTAGAATTATAAGCTCATTATGATTTTTAGACTGAGGAGTAAAATTAGGGATTAAAAGCATTAGCACTCTAAAATCAAACATTGTTAAATAAAAAAAATCAATAGTTACAAACCAAAGAATCGGGTTCCCTGGGCAGCTCCCACGCAGGGAGCCCTGCACTCTTCTCCTGTCACTGTCACAGGAAGAACTCAGCTCCAACTGTAACCTACGCATGGGGCTGCTCGTGTACTCTGGTGCCAGGAGAGGACAGACGACTCAGAGTAGTTTCCAAAGCAGTAAGCACTGGTTTAGGCCTGTAACTGGTCAATCTGGACACACCTATCATACTCATTGGTGCCTTCACGACATCCATGCCCCTGACAGAGGCACACTCTTCCTGGGATTTCCTGTTTGCTAACTGGCTCTCCTTTCCACCATGCAGTCTAAGATAAAATGAAATTGAAAATTTACACTTAGTCCCTTAAAAATCATTATCTAATTGACCCCAATGTCTTAAACTTTGTCTTAACAGGACAATCAAACGACTGAAACGACAGGCATGGCTTGGGTGCTCTAGCAGAGGGGTCTGTCGCTCAGCGCTGGCAGCCTAGTTGTACTCACCATTTTATTGTGGTTCTAAGGTTAGGCTGGCTGACTGTGCTGTCATCTAGAAATATTGTTGAGCATGAGCTATACTTTTTAGTAAGCTGCCCTGGAGATACCTGAAGGGGAAGGGAAATAGAAGAGAATGTCACGGTAAGTTAAACCTATAGAATGTGTTCTTTCTTTTTCCTTGGTTAGAATGTCAAATGATAAAGCATTAAGGTACTTCCTTCTACAGTCAATGCGTGAGTGCAGCCGCATGTGTGGTCCTGCAGGGAACCAAGCAGGCTTTGAATGGCCACAAATCACACTGCAGAGATGTCCTATACAAGGCTTCCCTCGGTATGGTACCTACAAATCAAACCTGCCAAGTTCCTATTATCAACTTCCTTTATAAACATTATACACTTTTAAGTAAGGTCTTGGTATTTTCTCTTAAACAAATGGCAGCTTTCTACTTCTATAAAGTCACTATAATAAAACATAATGCCTTGAATACTGGCATAAGAGCATCTTACTCTAAGAAATACAAGGTGAATAATAACTATCTTAGTGCCTAGAGTTGGTGTGCCTGTTGTTCGCTTGCCTACAAGCCAGAGGCCCCAAGTTTCTCTGGGCTGTTCCCTTGCGCATTAACATTTCTTCACATCTGAAAACAAAAGACAAAAGCAACTTGGGGAAGTTAACCTTCATTTCCTGTGTTAAGTGCGCTGCCATTATGTTCCATAAATGAAAAAAAAAAACCCAAGTGTTTCTGTTTGTTTCTAAAGTTATTTATCATGACACCTCCCTCTGTCCCCTGACTCCATCTACCTTCCAGCATATCTCTGCCAACGACCACACCACAAAATGTTTCTCTTTGGGTTCTCCTAACCTGCTTTTCCGGAAGAATAATTCTCAATGTTCCTACCTCCAAATGCTGAACACACAATCTTAACAGCTTCATGGAGTTCAAGTATTTGGAGATTTATTTATTACAGTTAAAATGTTATAATGTAAAATAATATTACAGTATAATTTAACTGTAATTAGATTCTATCATTACAGTTAAGAACTGCAGGCAGAAGCCATGGTTCAACGGGCAGAGCATATACAAACTGCCAGAAGCCCACAGTCAGAAACCCTCACCTAGTAGATGGAACAGTTAAAAACAAGACTGGAGATGTAGCTCATTGGTAGAGAACTTGACTAGTATGCTTGAGGCCCTCCATTCAACTCTAGTACTAAAAACTTAACTATAATTTGGGAGATAAATCTTACTACAGATATAAACTAGTGAAGAATTACCTGCACTGGAAAGAAGACATTAACTTTTTGAGTCCTCTCAACTATCTTTAAAACACTTTAGAAGTATCCATTCATTTGCAAAGAATGCAAGAATACAGCAATTATCAGATACTAGGTTCATGGTCAAATAGTGTCACTGAATAAAGATCAACAGAAGCACTCTTTAGAACAAAATACCAATAACTTAGCATTCTTAAAAAAACTCACTAATTCAGATGTGCCTTCCTTTCGTCTCTATCACACGGTCACTGTGCCCAGCAGCCTTTTCTTAGAGCCACATGTAAGAGGGGCAGGCCGAAGACACAGTCCAAAGAGCAGAGCATGTAAAAACTGCCAGAAGCCCACTCAGAAACACGCACATGAACAGCCTTCTGTTTGTTTCAGATGGTTCACTATAAAGCCTCTTGCTCTTTATCACAATGCCCCAGATGGTGCCATCTGAAACATTAAGTATCTTTCCAAGATTGAAGTGTTTTAGTTGTATCTGAAGCTATGATGTTTAAGCTACTCAGTTAATATATGTACTTTACATTACCTGTGTGTTAAAGTATATACTTTTATAAACCCAAAAGATAAACACAACATGAAAATGAAACTGATTCATTGAAATGCTTTTATTCCAGTGGAAGAAGATACTATTTAGAGTCACTATTATAGACTGGGGAATCCCAAATCAAAATTCCTTGGGACAGAAAGTATTGTAGGTGTGTTGGCTAGTGTTTTGTAAACTTGACACAAGCTACAGTCATTTGGAAGAAATCTCAATTGAAAAAAATGCCCCTCTCAGATTGCCCTATGGGCACACTATGGTTCATTTTCTTGAATGGTGCCTGATCAAGAATCACCATGATTGGGGGAGGGTCTGGTTCACGGTGGGTAGTGCCACCTCTGGGCTGCTGGTCTTAGGGGTACTATAAGAAAGATGAACAAGCCAGTTAGCAGCACTTCTCCATGGCTTCCTACAACAGTTCCTGCCTGACCACTCCTCCTGACTTGCTTCCATAGTGATGGTCTGTGATATGAAAGTATAAGTCAAATAAATCCTTTTCTCCCCAAGTTGCTTTTAGTCATTACAACAATAGAAACCCTTAAAAAAGGAAGTGGGTTTTGGAATATTCTTATTACACACACAGACACACACTACATATATTGTGGGATTTCCAGGGGATGGGACCCAAGTCTAAGGACAAACATTTTATATGTATTATTCACACAAATAGCGAAAGGTAATTTTATGCAGATTTTGTTTTTGTTGTTTGCTACCTCATGAGGTCAGGTGTGGAATTTTCTACTTGTGGTATTAGGTTGGCACTCAAAAAATTTCAGATTTCATATTTTGGAACATTATGGATTCTAAATTAAGGAAGTACAACTTGTATTAAGGAGTAGCAGAGCATGGTAACAAAAGTCAATTTTGACATGACAAAACAAAACAAATACTAGAGATGAAGTAGAAACAAACTACAACCTAGCTGGCAGGCTGTCTAGTGATCCTTCCTCCCATTGTCCTCACTACACAGTTCCTAATTATGAATGTGCACTGGCTTGTCTTTGAAAATATTAAAACATTTAATTAGATCGTCTTCTAGCCCTCTAGCTGCTGCGCGTTTTGCAAATCAGCAACTTACTGGCTAGAAACACCAACCACTGTCCCTGTCAGTTCAGGGTGTAAACTCCTAATAGATTCCTGTATTCAACCCAGAAAAGCAGCTACTTCTGCTACTCAGTTCTGCTGCCCTCTTCAGGACACACTCCTAGTTTCAAGAGAGAAAAACCTTCAAAAGACATCTTGCCACTAATCTGTACACAGCAGGGGACAGAGCTAACATCCAGCTAGTCAAACTTTTCAGTCTGGAAACTAAACAGTGGCAGAAGACAATCTCTGAGCAAAGCCTGTAAGGTAACTGCTAAAGGGAGCTTTCTCTTGATGTTGCTTGAAAACTTAATAGTTGCCAGTTGTGGTTAGCACTTTACCATTGCTGGCCTGTAACTCTATAAACTACACTAATAAACCCAAGTCCGCAAAATGTAAAAAGAAAACAAAACCCAGCAAAACCCTATCTAATAGGTGGTTAGTAAGAGAGAACAAAGAGTGACATGTATCTTTCTTCAGTCAGTCCAGGCATGCATGTGTACCATGCAGCTTGATGCCTGAAGAGGTCAGAAGAGGGCCTTAGATCCCCTGGAATTGAAGTTGTGGATGGTTGTGAGCCAACATGTGGGTGCTGGGAAACCAAACTTGCAGGAAGCAGCACTCTTAACCACCAAGTCATCTTTCCAGCCTCTAACTATGGATTCTAAATTCATTTAAACATCATGGACTGACCACAAACCTATTTCTTTTATGAAATACCATATAAATGAAAGGAATAAAAGTTTATATCAAGACCAGAAAACAAGATTGACAGGATTTTTAATGTTTTTACAAGATGAAAATTAAATTGGGCATGGTGGTGTTTGTCTACAATTCCAACACTCCAGAGGTGGGGACAGGAGGATCAGGAGTAAAGTACTAGCCCATTAGTGCCTGTCTCAAAACAGCAAAAAGAGGTGGCATGGTACCACGATGTTTGCACCTATGGATATCTAATGGGACAGGATTATGAGCAAATTAGAATTCAGATATACAGCTCTTGGGTAGTAAGATAAAACATACAGTGGAGCCAAAGCCAGCTAGGTCTGTGACAGAGCCCTCATTCTACCTGGCCCTGCCTTACACATATTTATTCTAGCTACCAAAGCTGACAGTCTCAGAGATGCAAGGTCAGAAGTATGCACTGAAAAGCACAACTGGCTCACTTTGGCAATTGCTAGAAAGCAAATCTTCTGTGAGCAAACAAAGTTTATAGGCAGAAAACTGAGAGTCTTCTCTGAAAAAGCTGAACTGCCCTATAGATTGGGACCCCAGAAAAAGATACTGAGGCCAAGTTGGTTTGGCCTCCAAATCCTTACAAGGTGACTCTTCAGTTAAAAATTTATGGTACTTCCAGTCACAGGAAGCCAAGGGCAGCTCTACAGTTGAGCGAAGCCTCCAGCAAGACAAGCAGATTAAGGTGACAGGAAAAGGGAATTAATGAGAATGCTAAAATTTCAGAAGTAAATGAAGACCTAGAAAAAAAACTCAAGAAGGGTTCAAATACAAAGCAAAGGAATCATCAAGAAGAAAAAGACAAACTAGAAAGTAAAGAGGAGACAGAAATAGACAGTAGTACTGAAATCCTGGTCTAGAGACTCAACTTTTGAATAACAAAAACTCAAGAAAAAAAAAATCAAAGAAACACAAGAAAAAAAAAACTTAGAATGAATTGTTTGCAGATCTACTGGCTCTCAATAAAATTTAAAAGCCCATAACAAACTATATCATAAACTTTCAGAATGCTAGAGACTAAGTACTTAACTTCCAGAGAAGGAGAATGTGCATATATCATACAACAGCAACAGATTTTTAACAACAGCATTATAGATTGGAGATATGACCCAGGGCACTTGGCTAAGGTGTTTTAATTGCAGGTTTTAATCCCCCAGACCACAAGAAATAAAAACAAATTAACAGAGACACTATATCCTATGTACTTGAGATAGTAACAGAAAAGTATCCTAAGGACTGTTGAAAATTAGTTTCAACCTAGAACTCTATCTACAGGAGGACTTATCCAGGCCAGATCACTACATATACCTACATGTCCCCTCCCAAGAAAAGGTGTTTTGGTACAATGTAAGAAGACAAAGGGAAACAGAGAATCTATGACATTGAGGAACCAATACAAGAGAGAAGTCTTGAGACCCCAGTAACTTCAAAGACATATTCCAGGAAAAATAAATAAATAAAGTGAGCCGGCCTAAGGCAAACCCAGGCAAACCCAGAACAGGATGGCAAAGGCTGTGAAGGGGTGCCTGCAGGGGAAAGCGAAGATGTATTTAGTAGATGGAAAATATTTTTTGACAGTCATGTGACAAATGTGACATTTGGGGTAAAAAAAGATGGCTGGTTAGAAAGTTATTACTACACACTGAAAACAAGAATGCCTGTATCCATAGGGAGACCAGCCAGGGCTGCAGCCTGCATTTGGCTGTGTGAGCTCATAGGGTCAGGAAAAGGTATTTATCCAGAAGGCATGAAGAATTCAGATTCAAAACCACTGAAGACAAAGACCTAAGGGTGTGTAACATGACTCAGCAACTAACTATGTGGGTAGTCATAATGGAATACTGACATGATTTTAAAAAAATAAAGAAAGAATACAGAAGAAAGAAATGATGGTCACAGTAGAAACAACTTTTACCTAGTATGATGGGAAATCAGCAGATAGTACCGAAATTAATGGCTTGTTACTTCAATAAAAATTAGGCTAAGAGGCTGGAGAAATAGCTCAATAATTCAGAGCTTTCACCTGCTTTTGCGAGATCCTAGGTTCAATTCCCAGCACCCACATCAGGCAGCCCACAGCTACTTTTAATTCCAGTTCCTGGGGATCCAATTCCCTCTTCTGGCCTCTGCAGACACATGTACACATAAACTCTTGCAGGCATACACATAAATAATAAATAAATCTTCAAAAAATATTAGAGTAAAAATGGACAAAAACTTATGCATGCCTGTATTTTTACCCATGTTATCTAACCATAAGTAAATTAAAATGTCAGAATCCTGTTTTTAAAATGGTATTAAGTCAAACTTTCCTAAGTAAATATATTATGAGAAAAGAATTTTAGAAAATGTACAGAAATCATCTATGCAAACAGTACTGCATTCTTAATACATTCTCTAGAAGTCACTAGAGACACACTTATAATCAAACTACTAATTCCTTAACTTTCCAACTATTTACTTACATGGTTTAAATGGTTGCTCTTCCTCTTTTCACGCACTAAGAATAAAAAAAATTAATTGATCAATTCTGATACAAATGCCACAGAAAAATAAAAATAATTGCTACTATTTATCTGATGGATTATCATCAACATGCAAAGGTAAAATTCAGTTCTACTTTAAATAGTAGTTTCTAACAAAATAAATTTGTCAAAATCAACTCTATAAAGCTAACAGCTAATAGGCACAAATGAGAATTTCCATATACAAAAGATAATGTCGAAATAATTTAGGGCAGGTGAGAAATTCAGCTAATAAAAACATTATGCAATACACCTAAACACTGAGCCTACCTTAATGAGCCCTTGAAGTGAGTGTGCTAACCTAACCGAGCATAACATCCATAGCACACACAGTCCAGAAGAGACTTGGCCACACCAGTTCCCCACACTGCCTCCTCTGTCAACACAAGGCTGCATATTCAACACATTCCTCCCCACTGATGAGAGAGGGGAGCAGATAGCTTTTCTTTTATTGCTTTCTCGGCCTTTGTGCATGAAGATAGAGCAGTAGTAACCAGAAAGGATATAGCTCAAGGCTCACAAAATGTACTCAAGTATGAAAAAACAGGCTAGAAGCACCATGTCCCCTTGAAGTTGGTCTGCATTACTGCACTATTCCAGTATTGCTGGGGAATCCTCCATTACATTCACAGTCATAATCAACAGAAAAAGTTATTTACCTTTTAAAAACGGAGGAGAGGGCCAACCAAAATCACAGAAAATAGTACAAACAAACAAACAAACTCACTCCACAGTTCAGACCCTCAACATAAACAAGCAGAAATCTACACACTACCAAACCATTTAGGAATTATTAGGACATATTTGCTCTGAGGACTGTTGCAATGGGATGAAGTTTTACATAGCCTGAAAGTTTTTAGTTACACATATCTGGGTGTGACACAGGCTTACATGGAGGGGATACTATGTGAAATAAGGTCAAATGACATATATGAAACACATATATGTCACTTGATGTTTCACATAACAATATAACAGAACCCTAAATCTTATTTATCATTAATCTTTGAAACACACTGTTGGATTAAGGAAGAAAAGGAGAGACAGATAGCCGTAAGCCCACACCACTTCTAAATCACGCATCTGTATCAGCAACAAGGTGGGAGTGTGTTTATAAAACCTACATGCTCCCCTACAAGACTGATATTAAAGCAAAGCATATCATCCCACATCAAAAGTAATGCACGGAAAGCTTAAGTCAGTGTACAAGTCCTATGAAGTGTTTTTAATACTGTAACATACTGAATATCAGCAGTATTCAGTCTTCTCCTTGGTGGGGAAATAGTCTTACCATCCGTTTGAGATTTGCTGAGGAAAATTGTGCTTGCCCTTGGGTGGTCGGAAGGGTTTGATTCCAAAGCTAGATCTACAGAAGGAAAGAAAAAGATGTAAGTATTATGTCAGAAAAAAAGTAGGTGTTTTTGAAAATTGTGACGAACACTTCTAACTTTTAGGGAAAGGGTTTTAAATATGAACATGAGAATAATAAAGGCAACAATATACAAATTCTACTGAAATTCTAAAGAATCACGCCATTCATGTGGAATCTAACAGGGATGGCTTAGACTCCTTAATTTATACCTAAGTAATCTTATGAAACTTTAGTAGAATCATATATATGCCCTTCCCTCGACTTATCTATGCTGATATTACTAAAATGTTTCCAGACTGCCACATACTGTTCAATGCATCATATACACTACAAAAAAGACACTTGGTCTTGATCTTCTTCACCCCCTAGGCTAGTTCTAGCTTAATTAGACAAGAGAATTTGTTTAGTTAACTGTATAGGAGTAATTCACCATGTATATTTAGGGCTGCATAAAGATTCAATCGCCTAATCCATATAACTTCCATGAATATATGACTTTTAACTTTTGCCCTCAATTTCTAAGGACACACTCACTTCTTGCTACAGTCTACCTTGGGAACAAGATGGGATAATCTTCTATTTAACTAAGGATTCAAGCTAGAGCCTTAACTAATCATAATGTACACTGTGCATCACATAGGATAAAAGAAGTTGTAATGAGAAAGGTCAAAACCTAAGACACTCCTTAGCAATGCTCACCTCAAGCCATTTTAACCAATCTTGTCAGATCCAGGTGGAGAAATGGTAAGGCAACATTCCTGAACCCTGCCAGCCAGCATTCTACTCTTTGAAAAAGGGGTTTAGTGGTAATCACAGGGTACCTACTACATCTTTTGCTTTTACAGAATATACACTTGACATATTAAAAACTACTCTACTGGACTGGAGAGACAGCTCAGCAGTTAGAGATACTGTTCTTCGAAGATTTGAATTTGATCCCTAGTACCCTCATGAGGTGGCTCACAACTACCTCTCACTCCAGCTCCTGGGGGGCAATACTCGCTTCTGTCATCCTCAGGTACCCACACTTGTTCATACACACAAACAATAAACAAACACAAATCTAAAGCCCCTACTCTACCAGCACTACTGTCGCTAACTCAGCATTTCACCAATACATGTACTTAGAATTCCTTTTCTCATCCCAAATAACAAGGACTATCACATGAATATATTTAGGAATTCCCAATGCAACAGGAATCTGAATTACCTATTTTATTTTTAAATAATTTATTTAGTGATAGTATCTTACTATATTGTTCGGGTTGGCCTTGAACTCTTGGATCCTTTTACCTCAGCCTCAAGAGGGCTAAGAGTTATAGTTGTACAATCAGCTGATTCTTCTGAAGATACCCCCCTCACACACACACAAAATTATTTTTAAGACTTTTCTGACATTTTTAAGAGTGAGATAAAGTTAGCTTATATGGGCAAACAAAGCCATGTGTACATGAAGTGACAGGCAGAAATCTAAGCTGTTTCTAAGCTAAAGCTCTTTTCTAAAGAGACAGAGAACTACCTCCTTCTAAAAGCAAACATATCACCATTTGAATTAAATGTAATTTGCAGATCACACTATTAAATCAGTTTGTAGAATGAGCTATATTATATAGCAGTCCCCATGCCACAATAAAATTTAAAATTTCAGAAGATGGGGCTGAAGTTATATATAATTATGAATCAATACAGATTTCCCTGAGTTCAATTCCCAGCACTAGGAAAAAAGTCCAAGGAATTTCACAAGTACAAGAAATTTATTAAAATTAAAGAGAACTAAAGTTTACAATATACATGTCAAATCAAGGAGCTGGAGAGATGGCTCAATAGTTAAGAGCATTTCCTTTTGAAAAAGACTTAGGTTTAGTTCCTAGCATTCATGTTGGGTGGCTCATAATGGCCTATAACAACAACTTTGGAGGAATCTGACATCCTTCTCTGGCCTTTTAGTGTTCATATATGCGCATGTGCATACACACAGACATACACTCAGGGATACATACATTCACATAAAATATATCTTAGGGAACAAAAAAAGTCAAACCAAGATGTACTCTTATGGTTCTAAAGGAGAAATCTAAGAAAGCTGTGATAAAGGCAGTGACAACCTGTCATAGCAAGGTATACATGCTGAGGCTGGCCAATCAATCGCAACTCTGGAGACTTCTCCAAAGCCAGGGGAGAAAAGCAAATGTGCTGGCCACCATTAGCTAGTTAGACGATGCAGTGGCTCTTTGCTGGAGAAAAGCCTTTCCAGCAAAGACAGACAGACAGACAGAGGGAAGGAGGAGAATCAAATGCACTGAGCTCACTTAATTCCCAGGTCAGCCTATACCTAGCTTACTCTCTTTGTACTCCTAGCACTGATTCTGAGATTTTGATGTATAATTATGAACAGTTATGTTTACAGTATATATAGTTAGTACTATGGATCACATTAAAAATCAGGTGGGTGAAACTCCTTCTTAACCAGGAACTAGAGAAAGCTAAAATAATGCTTCACTTTACAACTACCAATAGATACACTCACAATCATTACCCTTCAGTTAGGTTTCTTATGCATTTCTTAAAAATCAGTTCTTGGGTTGGGATTGTAGTTCAGTCATTAGGTACCTGGTCCTAGCACATCCAAGGCCCCCAGACACTGAACCACAAGAAAACAAACCCTCTTATCAGTTCAAAACAACAAAGGCCTCTTTTCAGCCCACAACTTCCGCTGCAGTAAAAAACAAACAGGGAGGGAAGGGGGACTTCTGGGATAGCATTTGAAATGTAAATGAAGACAATATCTAATAAAACAAACAAACACCCATCCTCAAACTCAATGGTTTTTAGTTGAATAATTATATGATGCAATGAGTGTTATCCCCACTTTAGCTTAGCCAATTCAAAACTGGGGATTTAGACATAAAATGCTGTCCTTATGAGTACATAGTACTCTTTTTTGTATACTATATTTTAAAAACTCCTTAAGAAAGTTCTTCAAAGCCGGGCGTGGTGGCGCATGCCTTTAATCCCAGCACTCGGGAGGCAGAGGCAGTCGGATTTCTGAGTTCAAGGCCAGCCTGGTCTACAAAGTGAGTTCCAGGACAGCCGGGGCCATACAGAGAAACCCTGTCTCGGGAAAAAAAAAAAAAAAAAAAAAAAAAAAAAAGAAAGTTCTTCAAGTATGGATACACAAATGGCTAATTTCCATGGCTCAATATGCACTATGCAGCTGTCTAAAGAAGGCACACTGAGGTATAGTACCATTTATGTCAGCTTTCACTCCTGTCTTAGCTTTAGATACTTAAAATCATGTGTATAAAGCCTATAGGAATTATATCCACTAGGGATGCAATGCCAATTTGTACATTGTTTTGAGAGAATATAAATTTTATGTAGCTACCAAAGTTTGCTATGTAACTTAACCTTTCCACTTATTGTAAATACTACATTTTGCTATTTTATATAGAATGGAAACAAGTCAGTAGACTGTGACCCTATGCTTACATTATATGCACAACGTATTTCTGTACTCGTATTAGTGCCATTCCCTAGAGCCTATGGAGATGCTGATAAATCATACTACTCTATTCACCCTTACAAAACAACTATGAACCAAACAAAGCACTAGGCTCTATAAACACATACTCTCCACATACGTATGGATTTAGGAACCTTTAGACAGCTGTAAGAGGGGCTGCTGAAAGCTCAGTTGGAAACGCACAAGGATGAGGACCTCAGTTTGGAGCCCTAGCACCCATGTAAATAGCCAGCTTACAACAGGGCATCTGGGATCCTAGTGACAGAGAGATCTCTGAACTCACTTCTCAATCAGCCTAAACTATATTAAATAAGTACAGCAGGAATGAGGAAGTTGAATCCTTTCCTCGCCTGTGAACTTGTACACATGTATACAAAGACACAGCTTCCATAAAGAAGCCTCTAAGAATGTTTTCAACTAGGACAAATATCTCAAGACAAGGATTATAATTAAAATTATAAGATCCATTATTGTTGAATTATCAATTTTAGTTGCAATTTAATTTGAAAGCAAAGGAAGGCAAATAAACTGTCTTTCCTCCAACCCAAGATTCTATAAGTTGTATGATTTACTTAATTATACATGTCAAAAATATTTTTTAAAAACATGCAATTTAGAATAACTAAATGCATTGCTAAAGGCTAAAAATGTTAAAATTATGCAATCATACCCCATCACAAAAATGTCCTTAATAAAGGCTTAGTCTCACTGACGAGCCCCTTCATCCCTTAACATTATACAGTACTAGTTTTATGGCTTCGAACACAGACATTCCAAGATTCATACCTGCACTGCCAACTGATGAATCTATCACTGAGTCTCCATTTTGCACCATTAAGTAGTTCTTACTTGACAGCCTCAAGCAAGCTTACATTGGGTCAATCTAGAGCTCACTCCTGCCCCGTTTCTCTAACCTCCAAAGACCAGATCCACTTCTCTTCTCCATCAGTTCTGTCTTACCCTGCTTTAAATCCCAGGCTGTGTTTTAAAAGCTGTGATTATTTATATATTGAAACCTTCTTCCTTGAGAGCATTTTACTCAAACTTTAAAGATCATTTCTGTTACACACTGACTATTTCTGCTTAATTGTGTACTCCTCAGTGTTACTGTCTGAACACCAAATCTTACTATTCTAAAAACAGAAGGACAAAAAGTGGCATCTGAACCAGCGCACTTTGGGTCATATTCTGTAAGCTCTATGCTGGTAAGTTCTACAACTGGAATTTACATTCCTATCAACCATGTTTTATTTGATAAAACCGTAAAAAACTCAATTTACATTTCTTGGTAGCTATCTTCTCATATGTAAGCCAGCTATGATTCCTGACTAGTGTTTTGAGTTTGCCTAACTCAAAACACTGAGAAAATAAAATAAACTATACAGGACACACACAATACTTTACAAAGTTTCCACAACCACAAAAGCAAACAAGTAAATGGTGCCATTTCCTTGGTAAATCCATATTCCAAAGTAATTCTTAGACTATATATATATATATATATATATATATATATATATATATATATATATACATATATATGCTTTGGCTAAACACTAGATAAAAGGGCATATAACAATCACTCACACAAGGTCAAGAATGCCACAATGTTTTTTTTAATAAGCAAACACTTATTTCCCCATAGAAAATAGTCTCCCAAATAGATGGCCTCTCCCTATCACTCCTCCTTTCATGCATTACACCCTGAAGGTGGCTCTAACCAGAGCTCTGATTTATTTTATGGTTCCATATTTACTTTTTTGCATACTTACTTTTACAGATGCGAATGCACAGTCATGTGGATAAGCCTGTATGTTTACCTGTCCCTTACTGCATGAGTTGCTGTCAATAGTATCTTATTTTTTTTCCTTTGGTTTTCCAAGACAGGATTTCTCTGTATAGCCCTGGCTGTCCTGGAACTCACTCTGTAGACCAGGCTGGCCTCGAACTCAGAAATCCACCTGTCTCTGCCTCCCAAGTGCTGGGATTAAAGGCATGCACCACCACTGCCTGGCAGTCAATACCATCTTAAGGAAAATACAGCAAGGACTTTGAAGATATATTGTTTCATACATCTTTGGTATAAATTCCTTAAAGTAGGGTTTCTAGACTAAATAAGTACTTTGTTAAATTCTCCTTCACATAGTCAAATCATTTTGCATTTCCATCAGCAATATATGACTATAACCTCCCTTGCAACTACACTTAAGTACTGTCAGATTTTTGGACTTCTCTCCCACCCTACCAAAGAAACTGAAGCCGTTTTCATTCATGCTTCTCAGGTGTGAAGTTTACAGATCCCCCTGCCTTCCTCTGTCACTTCATTAACATGCCCATCCATCTTTGTTATTTTTAAATTTACTTAATTTATGTAAGTCAGCCTGTTTTAGACCCCAGGCAATACTGCTGTTCTGTTCCAGTCACTATAGCTTTCCCTAAATTACTGTCCAGTCTCCCACCTGGTTCCCTTGCATACGTCATAGTCATAGTGCATTTTCACAAAGCCAATAATTTGGTCTTTTTCAGAAGGAACTTGGTTCCCCTGTGTATAATCTTCCAGTGGTTTCTCATTACAACCAAAGTCCTCATTGTTGTTAAGACCAACTCAGTATATAAAGGTCTAATCCATCATTTCTCCAGGTGTCCCTCTCTCTACTGTAGCATTCTATGTCTCTTCCTTTCTGTCATTTACAGACACAAGTTTGTTCCAATATGAAAAGCTCTCAGGAGAGTTGTCTACAAGGCAGTCTCCCTTCACCCCCACTGCTTCCTTTCCTTTTATCAGTTCATGTATCACTTAAGGACAATAGTCACTTTTAATCACCCCAGTGTAAAATTGTCCCCTTTCCCAATCATTACCCTATCTGACTTTCTTCCTACCAACTCAGCACATTCTTGATGATTCATAGTATATTCCCACCTGTCTTTACAACAGAAGGATCAGGGTATTGGAAGGAACTACCTTTCCTATCACTGCCTCTTTCTGGAATACTGCCTGGTTATTCAAAGGTGTTCAATAAATATGTTTCAGGGCACTCAAACCAGTTAAGTATCTTTCAGTTTTCCAATATTTCTAGACTTCATTTAATGCCATTTCTTGATTTTTCACCTTAGACCAGTATTACTGACACACCTCTTACGCCAGTATCTATTTAGAATTAAAGACTTGAGACAGTCTACTAAGAATCACAAAATCTAGATCAGGAATTTTAATGCTAGTAAAAAGCCAACATTACCATCAAATTGTCATCAGAACTAAATGCTTTTAATGCCAATGACACATTATAAGGACCAAAATCAAAACACTAAATATTCTGTCTGAATTCTATCCAGAGGCAGAATGCACCTGTCATCAAATGTGTTATCTAGGAGAGTATGTATACTTTTACCATAAAGGAGAGATGTGTCTGATACCCCAGCTATTGAATGGTACGCTCAGCAGTTAAGAAAAGGCATGCCACAGAGCAGTAGGCACGGGCAGAGGAGAGTGCACCCTGGAGAGAAGCACTGCTCCAGGAAAAGGAAGCAGCACACACAGATGGATCTCATTTCTATAAAATGAAATGTTCTCTTTACAGGCATATGAAAGGTTCGGGAAGCAGCAGCACCGAAATATTAATAAATGTTAGCTTTGATGACTGTGAACAAATGGTTTATTTGTGTTTTCTGTATCTTACCAACATGTCTTTTAAAAAAATGGTTAAAAGCTACTGGCAAGGGGAGTTTTTGTTTAGAGGCTTTCCCACATCATATTTCTAATTCTTTCCCCACTAACCTTCCAAGAGATGGGGAGAAAGGGTCGCTTGAGAGAGCATGAGAGCTTCATGAAAGGCTGAGAAGGAAGAAGGCTTAGTATCCTCATCCTGCTCTAGTTACTCAAGTCACTTCCTGTCAGTTATATCAGACACAGTGCAGAGCCAATGATTAGGGAATCGGAAAGTCCTGAAAGTGACTTTAAATGCTCTACATGTTTCAAAAGAAAAGAAAACAGAACATCATTTATGATTTTATCTAAAAAAGTCAAAACAATCCCTCATTATAATAAAAAGCTACCTTTAAATCTAAATAAGTATTTCTCAGATTCCAAGGAAACTTATAAAACTTTTTTCTAAAATAAAGACATTAAATGCAAATTTTCAATGTGTTTATATATATTTGGTGTTCTGATCTAGTCAAATGCCGACATTTCTTATCACTGTGGTAAATGCCAAAGAATTTAATTTGACAGTTTTGGCAGCACTAAGGATCAAGCCTATGAGTTTGTATTTGCTATACTTAAACTAGTCCTCCAGATTGAAAAATGAAATTTAGAGAAAATACTGAACTGAAATTTTAATGGGCACATTAATAAACTAAAATTCTATGATCACACACTTATTTTACAAAAATTCCTAAGCATTTCCTGTCATATAACTTTATGCTGCCATTCCTCTTGCCAGCCTTTCTTATGTTGTCAAAGCATTCTCAGCTTCAACTCACAGCAGAACAGACCCACTTACACGACACGATCAATGTAGGTCCCACTCTTACCTGCCCTTTTCTTTCCTCTTTCACTGAGAGTACATATGAGATACGAGATCTGAGGAAAGAAAGGGTTGCCTCTGCATCAGCTAACTGAAAGGAAACTAAGACGGAGAGGACCACGTACCACATGTTCTACTGTACAAGTCAAAATACAATAGACATTTTGACAAGTTTTTTTTTTCCTGTAAGAATCCAACTCAGCACATCTACCACCTCCACAGTTTAGAGCAGTTCTATGCAGAAGCAGTTTCAGTCATATCTTAACTTTGCATCCTCATCTACAATACAGTGAGAATGCATACAGGCTTCCTTTGTATCTGGGAGGAACAAATAGGCATACATGATAATGTGCTGTAATCCTTCAAGAATTATAAAAAGGTCCTATTTGGACTCTCACTCAACACTACCCATATACTAACTGTTTGTAAATCCAGAGACTTACCTTACAGCATTGAAACAGAACAGTTTTCATAAACACACACACCCCACTGTTTAAAGATACAATTACCTTTACATTCTTTTCCAATATTTGACTATTGCAAAAAGTTACAAAAATGTATCAATCACGGGCCTTAAGTTATTCTAACATTAAGACACCAACAGTCCAACTAAGGTTTAAAGAAACACCTAGACGACATTCCTCCACAAAAAGGAACTCATTTGTAGCATTGAAGTGAAGCCAACAAGCCAATGTGGCTTAAACACCTCATGGTACTTTGTCTTATAAATCTGTAGCCTTCAGTCAGTAACCACACTGCTATCTAGAATTACTTTTACCCCCAATTCACAGATTTTCAAAAATGTTTTAATTATTAAACACCAAGTATTTTCCTCTTCTCCCTCCTACCTAGCCAGCCAGCTCACCCTGCAATGGTTCAGTTTTCGAACTTCAACATTCTCAGCACCAAATAAGAATCTCCAGGCAGAAGGTGGGGAGGGAAACAGAGCCATAGAAACAAATAATACAGGCACCCGCAGAGGGCTGTCTTCTTAAATCCCAAACCTTTACATTACTAATTTAAAGCTAAATTTAAGCTTTTGGCTCCATTTAAACACCCGATGAACAATCTCTCCCCATCCTGCTTCCTTTGGAAGAGGTAAAATGAAGTTTGTTAAATGGCGATGTATTTACCAAAATGATAATTTTAAAGCAGGCAGAAATACTCCTTGTTAGGGAGGGGAAACAGTACTTTTCCGAAGCCTGGAAAGAAATTGACATCTTTCACAGTCTCTTTCTCAATTTCATCTCTTTCTGTGTTCCAACTATAACTGAAAGTAATAAAGCAACCTTTATTGAGGCTACTTTCAAAATCCTATTTAATACCATACACATTTTTGTGGCAATCTCTACTTGAAAGTAAATAAGAAATCCTTAAACATGCTGAATCTAGATTGCTCTAGTATCAGTTACTCAACTCGTTCAGAGCAAGAGGAACATACAAGAGGAACATACCTTAGGTATGTACCATCTGCCTAAGTAAGGACAGATGGGATGGCTATTCTGAGGTTAGGGGTACCTGGGAGTTTTATTAAGAAAAGTGGCAATTATATAGTCTCTTGAAGTCTTAAGTTCCACTGGACGGTACACAGCAGTACAAAGATGAAGCGGTGCCGGTTACAGGGTCCCAGGTCAGAATGAGAGAATGGGAAGAGTGAAGAACTGGGCGTAGGGGTGGGAGAGAAACTGGCCAGACGTGGCCGAGAAAGAATAAAGGGTGGGAACGCGAGCCACAACCCTCATTCCCGGTGCCCAGGCCTGCGCCAGGAATAATCCCGGCAGGAAGGAACCCGAGGCGGCGGCGGCCGCCTCCCAACTGGACCCTGGGAGTCGGTGGAGGCCAGAGGTGCGCCACGGCCCGGACGCGCCCGCTGCCTCCTCACCTTCGGGCATCTCTCTGTCGCTGATGTGCTGCAGGTGGTGACCCTCGCCGGCTCCGAAATCCAACTCGGCGGGCTCCACGGCCGCAGCGGGCGCCGGCGCTACCGCCACCGCGTCCCCGGCCGCCGCCTCGTAGACCTCGGACTCGTAGTCGGGCTCTGCCGGCCCCGCGCGCCGGCCCAGCTTGGGGCTGGCATTGGGGGACACGCAACAGGTCAGCGTGTTCCCCATGGGGAGCGTCCGCTCCGCTCGGCCGACGCCTGCGCCTCCGCTCGCCCGGGACTCCGCGCCCGCCCCCTCCCCCAACAATGGCGCGGTCGGCGCCGGCAGCCCCGGGCAGAGCGGGGCTGCGCCCGCCCGCACTCGCCGCCGCTCCCGCTGCGCGCCCGCCCGCCCCGCCGCCCGGCCCGGGGGCTGGGCTCCGGCCTCGGCCGCACCCCCGCCGGCTCACAGCCGCCGCCTCCCCAGAGCGGACTAGTCTGCGAGGGCGGCGACCAGCCCGGCTTATTTAAAAGGGGTGGGGACCCGACAAGCGCTGGGAGACGCAGCCACTGCGGGCCGAGAGCGCGGCCGGAGCTCCTCCTCCTTCCGTCGCCGCCTCCGAACTGAAGGCCGCTAGCCGGCTCCTGCCAACCGGAACGCGCTCCGCGGTCACCTGGTGACGGGTAGCCAATCAGACCCGGACTTCCCTCCACGCACCCGCCTACGGCCCAGGCACGTGACTCACAAAGCCCCGCCCCGTCCCTCAAGTTGAGCCGCGCGGACTCTGGTTTCCATTCATCTCGAGCTGCGCTGAGTCGGGCTCCTACTGGGGAGCTGCGGCAGTTAGTTACTCGAGGCCGCCCTTCAAGGCGGGCCCCGAAGGCCCGGCCTGGTGGAAAGTTGGTTTTGTCAGCAGTTTGGTCTCTCCATGTTTGACAGCTTCCCTTTGCTCACCCAAGTAAGTTGCACCGGACTTAGCCGGTTGTGTATGGCTAAATGCTCTTCTCCTGCCTTCCCAGTGTTACGTTTTCGCTTGCAACTTGGCCATAGCAACCCCGGGGCTCGCGCCTTACTCTCAATAAAGAGTTGTGACTGTGTCTTCCATGAGACCCGAGGACGCGTCACCCTTTAATCTCCTTGTACGTCAAATAAGGACCAAACTCAAAGTTCAAAAAAGCTGGGAGCCAGCAACTCTCGTTTCATTTGTTTTCTGCCATCACAAGATAGGACTTTCCAGATTTTGTTTAGCTAGCAATGCAGAGAGCAATTTTCTCCCACAAGATAGAGAACTACACTGTGGGGTGCCCACATTCCTAAGTGATGGGGAGGTAGAGAGCAATTGACCTTTAGCATGCACCAAGTATTGCCAACGGACCTCCCTTAGCTCTAAGTCTAAAGAGCAGTCCAATGTTATATCTCCCAGATATACTGATTGGTGGCAGGGTAGGGAAGCTGGAGTATGCAGAAATTAAGTAACTTTCTCAAGGTTACATGACAAGGTTACTGCTCATGAAGGGGCCAGAAGAGTCTGGATTCCAGGTTTATCTCCCAGTACCTGTGAAAGGAAGTCACACTTGGGGGAAAATGACAGACTGTTGGTGCTTGGTAGTGTTCAGTTTAAGGAAGAGCAATCTTTTCACTTGGGGATTTTAAATACCTTCCCTAATTGAATCTTCGCGTTCATTTCTGTTCTTGAAGTGTGTATCCAACAGTCCAGGCTCCCAGTACATTCAGGCAAATGAGAAGCAAAGATTTGGAGAATAGCGGTACGAGTTCACATTGCTGCTCTTAGAGTACAAACACAAATAAATATCTGCCCCCAAAGTCAATGAGGTCAAAAGTTTAGTTTTCTTTTAATTTATATATTGATTGTATTTGTATGAGTACACTGTAGCTGTCTTCAGACACATCAAAAGAGGCATCGGCTCCCATCACAGATGGTCCTAAGCCATTATATGGTTGCTGGGAATTGAACTCCTCTGGAAGAGCCATCAGTGCTCTTAACCGCTGAACCATCTCTCCAAACCAAGAGTTTAGATTTTATACTGGAAATAATCATTGAACATGAAGTTCAGAAGTCATTACCATGTGTATTTAAGACTACATTATTCTGGACAATAAGAAGGAAGGGAAGAAAGGTCCAGTTAAGGAAGCATATTCTTTACCTAGGAGAGAGAGATAGCTCCAACAAAGGGCACTGCTGACTGAGTGGACAAAGAATTCATTTCCTGCCGGGCGTGGTGGCACACACCTTTAATCCCAGCACTCAGGAGGCAGAGGCAGGCGGATTTCTGAATTCAAGGCCAGCCTGGTCTACAGAGTGAGTTCCAGGACAGCCAGGGCTATACAGAGAAACCCTGTCTCGAAAAACAAACAAAAAAAAGAATTTATTTCCTAAGTGAAACAGGAAATACTTAGCCATTGGATATGGAGGGAAAACAGAGGTAGAAGACAAAAAAAAAAAAAAAAGTCTAAAGTTCTGATTTAAAGGGTAGGCAGATTTTGATGCTGCTCCCCTAGATAAATAAAGAGAAGAATAAGTTTGGAGAAGAAAGTTTTTGACATTGTTAAGTGTTGTATGAAAATGAATCCCGCTGGGCATGGTGGCCTGGTCTACAGAGTGAGTTCCAGGACAGCCAGAGCTACACAGAGAAACCCTGTCTCGAAAAAAACCAAAAAAAAAAAAAAAAAAAAAAAAAAAAAAAAAAAAGAAAAAAAAAAGAAAAAGAAAAGAAAACCCACAAGGCATTTTCTTAGGGAGGATGGGGGAGGACCCAGCCCTTTGTTGGTGGTGCTGTCTCTGGGCTGGTGGTCCTGGGTTCTATAAGAAAGGAGCCTGAGCAAGCCATGAGGAGCAAGGCAGTAAGCATTGCATAGTATTTTAGGTGCTTCCTGCTACTTGAAGTTATGCCTAAGATCAAGTTACAAAATAGTGCCCACTTGTAACAGTACCCCTCCATGGCCTGCACCATTTCCTGTCTCCAGGTTCCCGCCCTGTTTGAGCTTCTGTCCTGACTTCCATTGATGATGAGAAGTGATGCTCGTGGTTTTGGACATGGCATTCCATCACAGCAATAGTAACCCTAACTAAGCCACCATTGTCCCTCAATATTGGTAAAGACTTGGCTTCAGGGTCCACCACAGATACCACAGTTAGAAGAAGCTGAAGTCCTTATGAGATGGTACAGTATTTACATATAACCTACCTGTGTACATTCTCCCATGTATTTCACATCACCTGAGTACCTATAATACCTAATAGATGTCAGTGCCATATATATATGAGCAATACTGTATTATTTATAGAATAATGACAAGAAAAAATATGCATGTTTGGTAGAAATGCAAGTTATTTCAAATATTTTTAGTCCACTCTTCATTGAATCTACGAAGGCAGAAGCCACAGATAAGAGGACAATGCCTCCTCCCTCAGATATGAATAAATTGACATATTTGAGCAAAGTCCATGGAACTCAACTCTATACAACTATATCACAGAAGCAGGAGGTGACACTACTTATTCTTCCCAAGCAGTTAAAAGAAATGGTATCTCTCCGAGGAAGAGTTAACAGATAAGGAAGCACAATGTATTTATATAAAGTATGGACCTTCTGCAAACCCTCCAGCCACATATAAGACCACAAAAAGGACCCAAGGGAATATTAGCCTTTTAACAGGAAGAAAAGGTTATTTCAAAAGGCAAGGGAGCAGAAGGGATTAATTTTTAATTTAATTCCATTTAAAGCATTTACTTAAGCACTGATGACAAAGAATGAACAATACATTAGAATGTGGGAAACCACAATGGAATGAGTGTTTTTGTGAGCGAAGCCTCGTTTCCATCACCAATGTATAGGTAAATTCTCAAGACCCAATGACTGCATTCTAAGGTGATAATATTGTCTTAGGCACCAGAAATCATTGCATAGTATTTTAGATACTTCCTGTGACTTGAAGTTATGCCTAAGATTAAGTTATAAAATAGTGCTCACATGTAACAGCAGACATACACAAATAGATATGCAGGACCTTAAAAATTAAATAATTTAAAACATAAGCAAAAACACTGTGAACCATTGCTATGAAAATAGATTTTAGGGGCTGGTGAGATGGCTCAGCGGGTGGGAGGGAGCACACGACTGCTCTTCCGAAGGTGATGAGTTCAAATCCCAGTGGCCACATGGTGGCTTACAACCACCCATAGTGGGATCTGACTCCCTCCTCTGGAGCGTCTGGAGTCGGCTACAGCGTACTTATGAAGAATGATAATAAAAAACGAATCCTTGGACCGGAGGGAGCCAAGCACAGCTGTCCGGAGTGAACGGGGACGGCCGGAGCGAGCGGGGCCAACTGGAGCAAGCGGTTGTCTCTTGTTCTTAAATTCAAACAATCGTAATGTTTTTTCCTAGTAATTTGGGAATTTGATGGTATAGCAGGCACATCTGAATAAACTGTCTCTGCAGTCCTCAACCCTTTCCCCATCTTCTTTCCTCACATAGTACATGGGATGGGAATGCTAATTTATTTGAAATAGTGCTCTGAAAAACAGTGTCGGGCTGTCACCTTTTATTAGGTGAGC
Source organism: Mus minutoides (assembly GCA_902729485.2). Lineage (NCBI taxonomy): Eukaryota > Metazoa > Chordata > Mammalia > Rodentia > Muridae > Mus > Mus minutoides. Next base: position 622,652 of record LR749570.1, read on the forward strand.
TCTGGCCCCAAATGCCCTCTGTGATAGAAATCCTAGTGCCAGGGTCTTTTGTGTGGACAGCTCTAGGAAAGTCTACTTTTGAAGAGAGACTGTTTGCTTTCCTAGGACTCTACTTCCTTCATCCCATACCATCTGTGTGCTTCTGGTTTCATTTTTCTTTTTCTTGTTTGTATTTAAAGATTTATTTATTTTATTTATATGAATACACTGTAGCTGTCTGCTGTCTTTTAGACACACCAGAAGAGGGCATCAGATCTCATTACAAAAGGTTGTGAGCCACTATGTGGTTGCTGGGAATTGAACTTGGCACCTCTGGAAGAGCAGTCAGTGCTCTTAACCATAGAGCCATCTTTTCAGCCTGCTGGTTTCATTTTTCTAAATGCTATAGAAATCTAAAATCTTTTTCAGCCAATGGCTAGCTCTTCTTCAGATATCTAAGTAGGGATAGAGTGTAGTGTTTGGGGACCTAGTTTTCTAAGTCAGATCCCAGTTGTCTTCCCTGCTCCAGGGGCTTTCCTAAGATGTGGGCTGTGCCTAGGGTGTTTGATGAGAGAGTCCACCCTCTACATTTGACCAGGAAATAAACTCACTTGGAAGTCTGTTTTGGAACAAGGCAGATACAATTGTTGTGCCAGACAGATACTGTTCCAGTTGCTCTTCCTCCATCCTGTCAACGTCTCCCTTCATTATCTGCTTTGCTGCTCATTTCTCCTATGTGATAGCTTAGGACTTTAAAATATGTCAATCCCACCCCTTATATTTTTAATGTATGTGATATGGGTATTATAGCTGCAAGTATGTCTGTGTAGTATTATGCTCTTGAGAGCTATATCAAGGCATTGGATCCCCTAGGTTACAGATACTCATGAGTTACGTCATGCATGCTGGGAATTGAACATAGTTCCTCTGGAAGAGAAGCCTGTTCTCTTAAGTGCTGAGCCATCTCTCCATCCCTATTTTGATTTTGATTTTCTTTAATTTATTTATTTTTGCATGTGTGTGCACTGTTGCTATCTTCAGACACACCAGAAGAGAGCATCAGATCCCGTTATAGATGGTTGTGAGCAACCATTGTGGTTGCTGGAAATTGAACTCAGGATCTCTGGAAGAATAGTCAGTGCCCTTACCCACTGAGCCATCTCTCCAGCTCCCTTATTTTTATTTTTAAATTATGTGTATGTGTGTATGTTTGTGTGGTGTATATACATACAAGTATTATGAAGGCCAGAAGACGGTGTCAAATCCCTGGAACTGGAATTATAGGTGATTGTGAATTGCTTGATATATGTGCTGAGAGCCAAACCTGGGTCCTCTACCAAAACAGTATGTGGTCTTAACTGCTGAACCATCTTTATAGCGCCCAAACTTCTCTGTGCAGGGGAGTCTTTGGCCAAGTGAAACAAGTTTCTCTTATGTTAGAACCATTTCCTTGCAATGGTTTGACAGTTCCCTCCAGCTTCTTCCAGAAGCCCTTTTGACAGCAGCCTCTTCACATAAGCTGACATTATAAAAACAGTGCTGGAGGGGAAGAAGAGTTTCATTGAACTTGACAGCATGGAACAGTTAGAAGAAGTCTTTTTAGCCAAGTTTATCTTCTTAGAAATAGCTTAGACCTAGGGCAGGATCTTTTTCTTATAATGGCTCTATTGCCCTCTTGTCTAAATAATCTTTATCATTACAGCATGAAGTCTTCACTGAAGTACCTCTAGGAATCAGGCTATCACAAGACATTTACACAGTCATATGGATAGATGCAGGGACCAGGGAACTTGTCTTGGAAGACACTTGCTATAAAAAGCATACTTTTTAAGAAAAGAAACCCCCGTCTCCAATCTCAACAACCTAGGTTGCCTTTTCCTGGATCTAGGCCCTTGAACTCCTTTGTGGAGTGGACCTGCATATTTTAATTGGCTTTTCAAGAATGAGTGATTAGACTTGACATTTCGGGGTACAGATCCAAATTTAGTGACATGGCATCTGTGGGGTGGTTAGGTGGAAAAAGACAGTATTCTCTAACCTGTTTCTTCCAATGTCCTTCCCACACAGATGGAATAGATTACTCCTGTGAAAAAATATCCTAGTTATTCAATAAATACTCTGTGTGGGAAGAATAGAGAAAGACGGAAACCATAGGAACAATAAAAACTTAAGTATCCAGTATAGTTCTGTCATGTTCTTTGCAGCCAGAATCTGGAATCCAGGATAGCAGCTTAGCTTGGCCATCTGGTCAACCTATACTCATTCTCTGAGATTTATCTGGAGCAGAGCTTCTACAGTACTTCTCTCATTCCCTCAAGACAGATTCTGTCTCTTGCTTATAATGAGTTATTCTGCAGAGTCAAACTGCAGAGTAATATGCTCTCATATTGTATGATAATTACTTTCATGTCTGACAGCCCTGTTAAACCAAATTCTGAGAACACAAGACTTCTGTTCATCTTATATGTCCTTAACACTAAGTATATACCTGGCTTTTTGAGTGAGTATATAAATGAAAAGGCTGAATAGCATGTACCAACATCAGAAGCTGAAAACTAAAGCCATTTATATTTTTCTAGCACTTTCTTTCTCTTTCTTTCTTTCTTTCTTTCTTTCTTTCTTTCTTTCTTTCTTTTCTCCTTTTTTTTTTTTCTCGATAGAGTTTTTCTGTATAGCCCTGGCTGTCCTGGAACTCACTTTGTAGACCAGGCTGGCCTCGAATTCAGAAATCTGCCTGCCTCTGCCTCCCAAGTGCTAGAATTACAGGCGTGCGCCACCATGCCTGGCTCAGCACTCTCTTTCATACCTCTGCTTCTAACTTCTGTTCTTCTGTAGCATCTCTTTAAAACAACCATCATTTTATAATAATCTCATAACTTGGGGCCAGGAAGTGAGTCAGGACACACACATCACTGCTTGGGAAACAGAGGAGTCAGCTGGGGTGAACCAGTTTAGCAATGGAAATGGTTGAGATAGATTACCAGCAATATTGGTTCTGACTGGAGCTGTGATCCCCTATTCTTCTCCATGCCTCAACTCTGAGGCTGGAATGTCCGTGATGGTTTCTTCATTGCATGTCAGGTACCTGGTTTGCAAAGCTTGGGACATCTGAGCCTAACTAGACACATCATGGTTTTCTCGAGTGCAACCAGATTTCTTTGTTTGTTTCTTTTTTTGTTGTTGTTTTTTGTTTTGTTTTTCGAGACAGGGTTTCTCTGTATAGCCCTGGCTGTCCTGGAACTCACTTTGTAGACCAGGCTGGCCTCGAACTCAGAAATCCGCCTGCCTCTGCCTCCCGAGTGCTGGGATTAAAGGCGTGTGCCAGCACGCCAGGCTACAACCAGATTTCTTACAGAACACAAATGTATAACACTAATATGTTTCACATTCTCAGTAGGGACATCAGTCTACAAATACAGAAGAAGGAGAGCTATGGTCAGCATTATTCTTTTATGGAGGGAAAACCCTCAAAGCCAGTTCTTGGACTGGCTCAACAGTCCTGTCTGTTGTCAGCAGTTCAATAGATCTTGTCTTTTCACTGCTTACAATGGATCAGCTAAAGAACTGGAACCAGACCTAAGTCTAGTATCCAGAGGAGCCTTGCCCTGGCGGCCTTTGGGCTTTTATCTGTGGGTGTGTTTTGAGAGAGGGTCTTAGTGTGTAACCAAACTCATGATTCTTACTGCTTAGCCTCCCCAGTGCTGTCATTACATGCATGTGCCACAATGCCCAGCAGCCTTTAGGTTTTTAGTAGGTGGAAAGAACAGGCTCCATTTTATAATGTTTCCATATACATTGAATAAAACTGAAAACAGTAATAAGAGTTTAAAAAAAAAAAAACAACTAAAACCAAAACCTTGAGACTTACACACTGAGAACCTTACATTTTTCTGGTAGTTGTTGGCATAGAACAATCTAGGATCTATGGTTTGAGCAAATGAGGATTCCTAAAGAGAAAGAGACCATTACAGAAGACTGTCCTAAAAGAGATTAGTGTTGCTGCCATGTGGACACACACTGTGTGGTGCTTTATGTGAGTGCCAACTAACACCCATGACGGTCACCTACAGTAGTGATAGGTTAGGCAAACCTCCCCTGGGCCAGAGTATCTTAACCCCACCACATACAAAGAATAGAACGTGGGTTCCATTCACTGTTGTGTCTTTGCAGGTCTCTGTGACCTTCTCCAGAAGTGTTGGGAAGAGCCTGCAACAACACCCTTCCACTCTGCTAGTGCTCCTTTGAGTCAGAAGTCATGCTTTGCTGGCATTTTGTTTCTATAAAAGAAATGGAGAAACCTGTCCCTCAGTGATGTGAGCGCCATGATGAGTTGGCATTGGAATTGGATAAAAGGAATAAACATGGTTTGGAAAATACATATTCTAACTAGTTTCATAACGGGCTTGACCAAAGCTAAAGAGAAAGAAAGCAATGCTAGTTCTGAGACTCCACATCAATCGATTGTAGTGAAGTGATTTATGATTTGGGTGAGTGACGGGCCCGTATCTTCATCCTCTGGGCTGGAAGAATGCTTTTGGAACTGTTAATTCAACCTGAAGCAACAGATATGTTAGCAATGCTCACCTTATTTAAGCTTTTGTTAACTCGTTCATTATAGTTTCTCACATTTTTATTTTTAAGAATGATTTAGACAAAATGAATAGACATGAATGTGAGAGAAAGATTGTGGAGAACAGGGAGGGTCAACAGGAAAGGTAGGTAGGTGGGAGGTGAGAGTGAGCTGGTATGCAAAGTATCTATACATGTGACATTGTAAGATAAATAAGTAAATAAAGTTGACTTAAACTGCCCTCCTGGCTACTAAGTTTTTAAGGAACTGCTTAAGTTCAGTGGCTCTGGCAACTGTTTCCCCATTGGTTTCCTTCCCTCCTTCCAGGCACCTGCCAGAACTATGTGAGAATCTGAGCATTTTCTGGCCTTGTAAAAGAAGATAAAGGGATGTGTTTCTGAGTGTTGTCCTGATCTTTCCAAAGTGTTGGTCAGAAGACCCAGGTTGCAGTGTGGTCTAGAGAGCAGAGCCAGCCTTTGTGCTGTGGATCCTATCACCATCATTGCTGAGGAAGAAGCAGGGCTCAGGACAAGCATGTCAAACACACCTGACACTACAAATCTACACTTTACAACTGGCTCTTACCACATGCTGTCTTCTCACCCTTCTCCACTGAAAAAAAAAGGAAGAAAAGGAAAATGTATGATATCCAAGTAAAAGAGGACAGGAAATATTCTAGTCAAGCTTAATAGTATTTGCTATGTTTATCTTACAAAACTGAAAAATACCTACTAGTGTAAAGACATTAAAAAATGCACAGAAAGATGAAAATGAAACAAAACCCCATCCCAAGAGAACCCCTGCTTTTAGCACTTTATGGCATTCTTCTCTAAACTTTAATAAAATGTTTCAGTGATTTAAAAGTGTAACAGTGCTACCTATGTAGTTTCTCTGTCTTACTTTCTTAGCAATATAACAATTTTCCTATGGGGTGTGTGCATTGTGTGTGTGTGTGTGTGTGTGTGTGTGTGTAATGACCTCACAATATGCATTCATTCATCCATGAATATTCATCAACAGCCTGTACGTCTCCAGGCAATAAGTGCAGAACTGTGAGATATGTCAGTTAGCAAAATAGAGAATTTGGCCTCCTGGGGTTGATATTTAAGTAGAGAGAAACCTTAAAAAATGAATAAAAGAGCAAATGTCAGTTAATAAGGCGCTACTTCATAAGGAACACTGGAGAGAGAGTCTTCTGTATTAAGCTGTGTGGCTGGCTACATTATATCCCTTGCTGTCTAAATGTATGTGTTGAAGTCCTGACCCCTGGGACCTCAGAAAAGACTATATTTGGGATAAAGTCTCTTGTTTTCAATTTTATGGGTTTTGGAGGGGAGAGGTTGTTGTTGTTATTTTGAGACAGAGTTTCTCTGTGTAGGTCCTGGTTAGCCAGAACTTGCCATCCTCCTGTCTCAGTACTGACAGTACTGACAGTACTGGCATACAGCAGCCTGCCCAGCTTGGAAATAAGGTCTTTATGGATGTAATGGTTAAAATAAGATCAGTGAGTCACACCCTCATCCAGTAAAGGAGTGTCTCTGTAAGAAGAGGAAGTTTGGGTACTAACACATATCAAGAAGCCCACGTGAAGATGTAAATACGCCTTCTAGAAGCTAAGGATAAGGACTCAGGGCTGACCTTTTCTTCACAGCCCTCAACGGAATCCAGTCCTACTCACACCTAGGTCTTGAACCTGCAGCCTCCAACTTGTTCAAGCCCCTGAGTTTGTTGTCCTATTATGGCAGCACACACAGACTGCCAAGCATGTGTAACTGAAGAGGCTGCAACCCTCATGAGCAACTCAGGAACGCACTGAAAGCAAAGCAGAGCTTGGTCCTCTGCCTTAGGGGAGAGCGAGGGACCTGATGCCTGGGAAGGTGGGCACAAGAGGCAGCAAGTCCTGGAAAAATGGAAGGAAAAATGGTAGTGTGTGGGTCTAAAGGTTGGTTGGTTGGTTGGTTGGTTGGTTGGTTTTTAAATCTGTTATTGTTTATAGTTTGATTCGATGTGTGAGGAGTCATTATAAAATGGAGCCCATGTTCTTTTCATCTGCTACAAACACAAGGCTGCCGGGTTTGGTGGCACATGCATGAAATGACAGCACTGGGGATGCTGAGCGGTGAGACTCATGAATGATCTCTATAGAGAACTCCCAGCCCTAAGGAAGGGCTTCAGAATAGATTTTGGGAAACAGGAGAAGTTGCTAGAGAGCCAGTGGCCTGGCCTTGTTCTATTGCTCATGTTATATCAGAGTTTGTAGCCTTGTTAATGAAAATATATATCAGTGCTAGTGAGGGGCAGGGAGAAAAGGGCTTTTGGAATTTAGAACCCTAGTTCTAAATTATCTATTCCATCATGTCTTGGTCACTTTTCTCTCCAAGTCAAACACACCAACAAGCCATCATTTTAAGATAGCCTCAGACCCCTTTTTGAGTTTTCTATAGGGATACCTCATGTAGGTTCTGTCCTCCCTGGGCTGTGCCCCCAGCCTTCCAGTCTTCAGGCCTGTTTAGCTTGCTGGTACCACCTGGCATGTGCCAAGGTCCCATTGCTCACTGTGGCTGACCCCTCCCCCACCCCTCCCCTGCCTCAGCCTTAGGAAAGGCAGAGATGGAAAACTCCCAGCAATCTGCATCCCCAGCCAGGGAACCGGAACGTCTCTCACCAGTCAGGCTGGAGAACAAAATCACAAGGGCTCCTTCTGGCTTGGAAACTACCATTTATGAGGTTGTGTGACTCTGGACCAGCTATGACCAGTTTACTCCTCTCCTTTGTCAGTCTCTAGTCCCCTCTGGAGCTAAGGAAAGGCTCTTTGATTTTCTTTCTTTTCTATTATTTTTCATATATGATTATTCGGGATAAGCAGGCATGTGAGCTAAAGCACACAGCTGTGAAGATCAGAAGGAACCTAGTAGGAGTTGGGTCTCTCCTTCCATCGTGTGTTTTAAGGGGATCCAACAACTCAGGTGCTTGGGCTCAGCAAACTCTTAACCAACTGAGCAATCTCTCCATTAGCTGAGGACTGATTTCTTATGGAAAAATCAATCCCTCACCAGTGACTTCCTTTAGCTGTATAGGTACTTATTTGTACATGGTTACTTATGTCTGCTAGATCCCTTTGTCTTCCTCAAACCCCACAGAAGGCCTATTATACCCTGATTTTGACTTCATTCAGTGAGACAATTGATCAAACTCAGGGCATGTAGCTTGGAAAAATAAGAGTAACAGTTCAGGTCAGGTCTTGGGCTGATCCACAGCCATGGCCCCCATACCTCTGCATATAAACTGGACATTCCTTGGAGCAAATGCCCTAAGAGCACTGGTGATGGTTAATGTCTCCATCAACCTGACAGATCTAGAATCATCAAAGAGACAAAGCTCTAAGGGAGTCTTGAGGGGTTGCTTGAGGTGGGAAGGCTCCCCTTGAATATGGGTGGTACCATTGCATGGGCTGGGGCCCAAGACTCCATAAGACAAGAAGAAAGCAAGCAGAGCACTGCATTAATCGCCTTCTACTCCCTGACTTCAGACATGAGCAGCAGCAGCTTCCTGCTCCAGTGTCATACTTTCCCAGCATTGTGAATTATGTAGCTGGAGCTGTGAATCACGGTAAAACCTTCCTACCTTCAGCTGCTTTCCCTAGGTATTTTGTCACAGCAATAAGACAAGTAAATAAAACAATGCCCCCAGGAGGATCACAGACCTGGACCTCACTGTCACAAAGGCCTCAGTACACCCAGGGTATCATGAGAGAAGAGGGAGCACAGGCAGGTTGTTATAAGGAAGACAGCAGCTGTCAACTTGAACTCTGCATCATTATTAGGCCTCGTCTGCTCATTCATATATGTGTATGTGTAATATACATACATACATACATACATACATATATACATACATACATATAAATACATACATATATGCATGTATATATATACATATGTGTGTGTATATGTATATGTATGTATGAATGTATATTTTAACTGTATCTTTAAATAAATACCCTTATTCACCTGAGAATTGAACTGAATGTGTGTTGGAATCGTCGTATACATTTAAAACACACCACAAATTTTATATCCCTGTTTTGCTTTTCTCTTCTACTGCCTAGGTTTTTATTAGTATGGACATGGCCAGGGCCTCTTTTGACCTCTGAAAGACCCAAGGAAAACATGAAACCGAGGCAAGGTGACAACGTCTGGTTATTCAGCAGAGGGCCTCATCATATTACTTCTTAGAAAAACAAATTGCTGCCCCAAAGGACCCAGAGCCACAGATGTTCTTCCCAGATCAAGCAGTTTCCAGACTTTTACAGTTTTAGTTTAAATGAGCCAGCAGGGAAATTTCTAGACTAGAATATTTGAGCAAAAGCAAAAATAAGCTTGCAAATGTAAATCATTATATTCTAGATTGTGTATAATGTTCAGATATGTCCCAGGGGATGAAGTGAAAAAAAAGGTTTGTGTGTGTGTGTGTGTGTGTGTGTGTGTGTGCGCCCTACAGAATCATGTCAAAATCAGACACTACACAGCTCGCTGAGTATCTTACCAGATTTTCATGTTCCTTGTCTTGATTCATCCCTACGTGCCTTATTAAGGATGGCTGTAAGCCTGTAGTTTAAGCTCTGCCGTTACTAACCAAACACTGACATACCCACATGTTCAGCATGGAAATGAAAACATTTATAAAATATTTTAGCAATACTTTCCCCTGGTAACAGTGTCATGTAGAAAGTGAGGAATCATGGCACCCTCTTCTCTGTCATCTTAAATTCCCAGTGGTGCCAAATATATTCATGTCAACAGATTCTGTTCCAAAATACCAGCATTCAAGTTAGCTGTATACCAAGCAACTGACCCAACACTTGTAAGAAACAAAAATATCTTTAACTGTCTCAGATGACAAAACAGTGAAAAATCAGATACTCTGTATTTCAACTGGATGGGAAGTTGTAAAGTAAGACATTTCTTAAAAGGCTAATAATCAACGTTGTATTTTCGTTGTGCTATTGTAAGGCGTCTCAGTCTAGGTTTTTGTCAGCCATATGTGAAAATCCTGTTTTAGCCAACTCTTAATAGCATCTAAGTATTAATACCAAATCACTGAGAAACGCAAAAGTCTATCATATACTGTAGCACTGTCTGGAACATTTTGGTTCACTTTTTTGTTTGGGGATAGTAATGTAGAACAAACTTGGGGCCTCCTGCATGCAAACCACATGCTCTGCCACGGAGCTATATTGCCAGTGCCTATCCAGCATAGTAAATACTGATAATTGTAGTAAGAATAATTACTAAAATATTATCTAACTCTTAGTACCTGAGTATGTTTTAAAGTGTATTTTTATTATTTGAGGATTTTATACAAGCCTATATTTTCATCATACTCATCTATAACTCCTTCCCCTAACATCTCCAGGATCCATCCTTTTCCCCTCCAGCCCCTCCAACTTTATGCTCTCTCTCTCTCTCTCTCTCTCTCTCTCTCTCTCTCTCTCTCCCATCATCATCATCATCCAAATCCAGTTTGTGCTGCCTATATACTCATGGGTCTGAGGCTTCCACCTGGAGTGATTCACCTATCAGTAGCCACACCCTTAAAGAAAACCATCTCCTCTGTCCCTAGAAGTTATTGGCTGTCAGTAGCTCCTCAGTTTTGGGAGGGTGGGGTGGGTAGGAGCTCATGCACCCCTCCCAGCTCTGTGCTAGAATGTGGATAGAGGTCTTGTACAGGCAAACCTGGTTGCTGTGAGTTAATGAGTTCAGTCATTGGTCCTGTTGTGTACTGAAGATACTGTTTCATTCTGATGCTTTCAAACCTCTTCTTCCTATAATCTTTCTCTCCTCTTTTCTACCGTGGTGCCTGAGCTTTGTGAGTAATGGTGACATAATTATCCCTTTTATGGCTGAGCAACCTACAGACACTTATCTGTACTTGGAATTTCTTCATTAATCTCCATCCATTGTACAAAGAAATTCATCTGATGAGATCTCACTGCATCGCCAATCTATGGGAAGATAACAATTTAGAGGTCTGTTTGATAGTATGTCTGTTTAGCAAAACAATAGTAGTAAGTTCCCCACCCCCCTCCCAAGCCCCCTCCCCTGTGCCTGCGAGCTCCCCAACCAGAGATCCTTGGCAAGATTTACAGTATCCAGCATGAATATCCTCCTGTGGAGTGGGCCTGAAATTCAATCAGGAGGTCATTGGTTATCATAACATTCATGCCACTGTTGCATACATGGGCATTCTTGCCTTGTAATCCTTATTATAGTGCACAGGCTTCAGAGTCAGGTTAGACTGTTGCACACTTTCACTCCAGGAGTGTACATAGCATCTTCCAGTACTGTGAAAGCTAGCGAGTAGGAATAAGGCTTTCTGCCCAGTACCAACTTGATTTCTCCACGACTTGTGACCAAAGTGTATTGTGTCTTCAGAAGTAGGGTCTTACCATCAAGTTCTGCTGGGCACCCAAGAGTAACGGCAATAACTTTTATGATTTTTTTTTTTTTTTTGGTTTTTCGAGACAGGGTTTCTCTGTATAGCCCTGGCTGTCCTGGAACTCACTTTGTAGACCAGGCTGGCCTCGAACTCAGAAATCCGCCTGCCTCTGCCTCCCGAGTGCTGTGATTAAAGGCGTGCGCCACCACGCCCGGCCACTTTTATGATTTTTTATGACTAGAAGCTTCCCAACTGTTGCCTGTGCCCTGGGTTACTCGCCGACCGACCCTACCTGCCCTTGGGGGTTGGAGATGAGGTGGCACAAAGTCAATGACTCAGACTCCAAGCAGTGCCAAGCAAGCTCTCAGAACACTGCAGCAAACTCCTTTGATACCTGCCACCCGCACCCCTATTGGTCCCAGAAAGCATCTCTTCTAAATAGCCAGTAGTTCCTGATTGGCTGGCATTGTTTGCACCAGCAGTCCTTGGTCTCTCAGATAGTCCTCAATTAGGTCCTACTGCAGGAGATGCTTTTGTGGCTGTGGAGCCCACATCATTTACATAGAGGCAGCCCCGCTGTTCCTGCCGCACCCAACAGATTGATGAGACAGGTAAAATGGCTAATGTACACCGTAACCATTGTGATGCTGAGATTTTTGCTGAGACCTATGTGTTTCAAATTCTTAGTCTGTTTTTATAAAAATTTACTCACTTCTCATAATTCCTCCACAAAACAGTGCTCTCACAAACCTCATTTAGGTATAAGGAAACCAAGCTCCCACAGCTGTCAGGAATAGAGTCAGTATGCGTACACTTGGGCAGTTTGGCTTCCAGTTGATAAATGGCTGCTCTACACTTCCTACACTCTTCGAGATTTTTGTTGTGCTCTCTGCACTGTATCAGATGTTCTTCACTCTGATGTATTTGATGTATTTCATTTTTCAGAAGAGGGAAAAACTTAACATAGCAGTACTCTTTAGACCAAATTAAATCAGCATGTCATTTTTTGCAGCCTAACCAGTAGACATCCTTTGCAATTTTTATAAAGTGACTTGGACAGAGCTTAGAGCTGGGATTCAGTACCTAGATTTATACAGATTTCCAACTGCATATTCTTTCCACCCATGTTACTGTCCAGGAAGTATCTGTGGCATCTAAAAGTACAGAAAGACTCCATAGGACAAGAACACACACTGGCAAAATCCAGTGACTACGAAGCCCCCCAGATACCCTGTGCCTGTTAGGTCTAGAATCAGACATTCTCTCCTTGCACCTCTGACAACTTCCATCCTACTAGGCTCAGAAAGGAAGCCAAAGGAGGCAGGGGAAGCTCCTCTCAGTAAGGAACTAGTCTTGGATGGCAAGCAACATTCTTGGTTGTAGCAAACCCTACTTTCCATGGGCTTGCTCAGGCTGGAAGACATGAGGTCAGGACCCATCTTTGTGGTTTCTTGTATTCTCTACTGGTTTGTTTAGGCCAATGTTTTGAAAGCTCAGGTGACAGGCAAACTGAAAGCTCAAGAAAAACTATGTGTAAAGTGAGATCCAGCCTGTGGTTTCTCCTGTTTTCACTTCGAGTTTCCTCTTCCTCAGCACTGATATTGTTTGGGGAATTACTTAGGTTTTAAGTTACAGGGAGTTCTGGTTTTCTCAAATTACATTTTGACACACACACACACACACACACACACACACACACACACTCACTGCTTTACTTTTGACAAGTGTATTAAAACTTTGGAGATGGCGCCAGCCCGGCCTGGTGCCGTATGTGAACGTTTCCCTCCAAAGCAGTGTTTCATTTGCCAGCGGTATCCACATGATTATCACTTTTGTTTCTTTAGAAAGGACTTCCTTCATACAATAAGCTATTGTCATTTGTGTTTTCTGAAGTCATTGCTGTCCTTTGCGTCGTTGAATTGAAATGCTTCGTTCACAATCAGAACTCTGTGTGAGTGGCACCCCACCACAGATAGTGCCTCCACTTGACACAGCTCTGAGTTATCCAAGGGAGTCTCAATTGAGGGCAGCGATTGCCTCCATCAGATTGGCTAATGGCTTTTTCTGTGGGGAATTTTCTGTGGGTTGATGTAAGAGGGCCCAGCCCACTGTAGGTAGTGTGATCCCTGGTCAGGAGGTCTCGGGTAATGTAAGAAAGCTAGCTTTGAATGAGCCAGAGTGAGCAAGCCAGTAAGCAGCATTTCTTCATGGTTCCTTCCTCTACTCCTGCTTGAGTTCCTGCCTTTTTGTCCCTCAGTGAGGGGTTAAAACCTGGAAGTATAATCCAAATAAATCCTCTCCTTCCTATATTGCTTTTGGGCATGGTGTATGTCCTAGCAACAGAGATCAAAGTAGAATAGTGGTCCTTGTAGGTAGATTTCTGCACCAGAATAAGAACCAAAACCATGACTTTTTTTTTTTTTTAAATGATAGGTCTAAGATTTTATTTTAAAGATTTATTTTATTTTATTTTATGTAAGTACACTGTAGCTGTCCTCAGACACTCCAGAAGAGGGAGCCAGATCTCGTTACGGATGGTTGTGAGCCACCATGTGGTTGCTGGGATTCGAACCTACCACCTTCGGAAGAGCAGTCAGGTGCTCTTACCCGCTGAGCCATCTCACCAGCCCCCAAAACCATGACTTTAACAGAAGGGATACTTACTGCCTTTGATTTCTCTTTCTCCGCTGCTCTATTTATATCTTGTTCTTTGTTTCTAAGTTTTAGTACATTAAAGTGTTTTTCATGATTTTGCAAAACCTGAGCAGACGACAGATGCGGTTTCTCTATGTGTATAAGACAGATGCGGTTTCTCTATGTGCATAAGACAGATGCGGTTTCTCTATGTGCATAAGACAGATGCGGTTTCTCTATGTGCATAAGACAGATGCAGTTTCTCTATGTGCATAAGACAGATGCGGTTTCTCTATGTGCATAAGACAGATGCAGTTTCTCTATGTGCATAAGACAGATGCAGTTTCTCTATGTGCATAAGACAGATGCGGTTTCTCTATGTGCATAAGACAGATGAGAAGCCAGCGCTAGCCTTGATGCAGGTTCAATGTAATTTAGCCTTTTAGGGGTTAAGTGTTGAGGGAATTTCTGCCCAAGTGTACATTCAGTTATTTGATCACACAAATGCTTAGTTTAAAATGGAATAAAGAGCTGATGTTGGTGGAGATGCTGTCTTAGGTGTGTATTCATTGATTCATTGAACATTTTAGTAGTTCAGTACAATTTTCAAATGTAGGTACAAATTTTCCCCAAATCCAGAATTAGAATTGGGAGCAAGTCTGTGAATGCGGGCATTGATTTTCCTTGCTGGTTTAGCACAGGTATATTCTGCCCATCCAGTGTGCTAAATCAGCATTCTGCCATCTTTGCATCCAACTAGTAAACATGCTTCGTGAAAATTTTAACTACCCAGCAAAACTTCCAATTGCTGTTTTTGTTGTCATGGTTCCTTTAAGGCAACTGTAAATGATAGTGGAATTCTCAGGTGCTTGTTCTTTTTTCTTTACATGAACACTCAGATACATATGTGTCATGCATATGCATATATGTACACACACACACACCAGATTTTGTACAGTTCATGTGATGACTTTGATACTTAGAGAGAGAAAAAAAACCCAACAACTACATACATATGGACAAAAACTAGCTTGCATATAATTCATGCTCAGTAAATTAACTGAATTTAAAGGAAATACAATTGAATACAAGACTTATAAAGCTTTGTCTCTTGACTTTAAAAAGTCATAAATACAAACAAAGGGTATAGACAAAGAGCATGATTATTTATTACAGGGCTATTAGCAATGAAAAATATAGGAACAATCCAAATATACAGAAAGGAGAATTATTAAATGAATATTACATCTGTGAGGAAATACTGCTCAACCATTGAACTGCATTTCATTTTTAGCTTGTTTTTATGTGTGTGCATGCATGTATGGAGTGTACATGTGTATGCGCATGACCTGCTTGTGGAGGTCGAAGGACCCTCTGGTGTTGGCCCCATGGGTGACTTTCACCTGTTGTCTGAGACACAGTCTGTCATTGGCCTGGAATTTTGCTTTTCTGTTGTTGTGATAAAAGATCACAACCATGGAGATTTAAGAAGGGTGGGTTTATTTAGGACGTATTGTCCCAGAGGGCTAGAGTCTATCACCATAAGTGTGAGGAGCATGCAGCAGGCAAGCATGGTATCCATGGTATCGGAGCAGCAGCTAAGGGCTCACACTGTGATCCACACAGGGAGCAAGGAGCACACAGGGGATGGCAAGCTTCAAGACCACCCTAGGGACACACCTCCAACCAAGTCACACATCCTAATCCTCCCCAAACAGCCACCAACTGGAGGCCAGCTCTTCAAATGCCTGAGACTTAGTATGGGGCATCTTATTTAAGATACAGCTAAAAGTTTAAACATTTGCAATCTAATTAAATCTATTAAGTAGATTCCTAATTATTTTATTTTATTTTATTTTATTTTATGCACATGGGTGTTTTGCCTGCATGTATGTCTATTTAACACAGCAGCGGCGGTGGTGAGTTTGGGAGCCAGAAAAAAAGTATTGGATCCCTTGGAACTGGAGTTACAGATTGGGAGCCACCATGTGGGTGCTGGAAGTTTAAATCCGGGTTCTTTGGAAGTGAGGTCAGTGCTCTTAATCACTGGTCCATCTCTCTAGATCCAATCAAGTAGCTTTTTTTTTTTTTTTTTTTAAGAGACAGGGTTTCTCTGTGTAGCCCTGGCTGTCCTGGAACTCACTTTGTAGACCAGGCTGGCCTCGAACTCAGAACTCAGAAATCCGCCTGCCTCTGCCTCCCGAGTGCTGGGATTAAAGGCGTGCGCCACCATGCCCTGCTCTTTTTTTTTTTTTTTTTTTAAATCAAATTCAGTGAGACTCACACGATTGAGTTTCTAAAATCCTTACAAGTAATTCACTCTGGAGCATAACAAAAACGTGCTCAAACCTACCTTCTGTCGTTTCGATCTGGATCCATTCTGAGCAGAGGCTTTGAAATACTGCAAGTGCTGTTACCTTTAAACACTCTTCTGGTGGCACACTCCTTCCTTTCCTCTTTGTGCTCACTTATTTTGCTGTCTTTTAATTGTATTTTACTATTGATTTCCAATTATCTCAACACTCTTGTGTGCTATTCTCCTGTTTCTTTATTTCAGTGGGGTCATTTTCTCTGTGATTTTTGGTTTTGTTGTCTTTAACAGGTGCATTGTTTATGAGATATGCCTTGAGTGGTAAAGATGTCTCCCAAAATATTGCCCTAATTCTTTCATGGTTGTCACGTGATCTAGCCATTTTCTATCAGTCAGAGTTCTCTAGGGGAATATAAACAACATAGCGCACATGTCATTTCAAAGGGGATTTCCTGGACTGGATTACATGATTGAAGTCTAAATGACTTTCTGCGGCGGTAGAAAGCCAGAAAAACCAGAAGCTGCTCCCTCCACCTATCTGGAGGCCTCAGGACAAGAATGACCAATGAGGACGCTCCAGGTTGAGGCTGAGGCTTCCAAGCTCCCTGGAGAGTTGTGGGTGTGACCCCCAGGTGGAGCGGCTGGAGACCTGGCATCCGGTGCACATGGGCAGTGGCCACAGTAGGCATGCTCACTCAAAGGAGCTGAGCTTTTATGTATTGGTTGGTTGGTTTTTCCTTCTCTTGCTCTGGGTGAGCCTTCAGCCTGTTGGATAATGCTGCTGATACTCAGGGCGGGACTTTCTCTTCCAGTTGCTATGCTGCTCTGTGTGGAATGTTCTCATACACACCCAGGAGTGCTTTATTAGCCTGGTCATTTTTCAGTGCAAATCAAGTTGAGGGGCAAGATTAAACATCTCCCTGGTTCAGGAGCTATTTTCATACTCATTTCTAAGATTATGTTCTCACATCACATGAGGAACATAAGTTCTAATCTTATACCTTCACATGGGTTTTAATTTCTCAGAGGACACAGGGCATAAGCTCCTGCTAGGTTCTGGTTGATGTATCTAATGTCCTTTCCCAAAGGAACCATGGCTGGTAGCCTTTAGTATTTATAACCAGGACTACTTGATATAAGGTTGTACATGTTTTGAGTTTTATGTTTCATGTTTCGAGTTTTATATTTTATTCTGGTCCTAGGATTTCCTTTGGAGGGCTGAATATTTCTAAAATGTTAATGCATTTTATCTAAAACTATTATCTTTCATGGGAAGAGTCCCGTGGAACTTTAGGATTTTAGAATGGGAAGTTATTTCAGTTGGATTCCAAGTCTTTGAGGACTTATTTAGTTTATTATGTTGCGTCTATGTGCAGTATGCGTGTGAGCGAGGGCACACATTTCACACTGTGCCCATGAAGGTCAGAAGATGGTGATTATGTCCTGCATCGACAGTTCTGGCAGTCAAACTGAGGTCGTCAGGCTTGTACAGCAATGGAGCTGTCTTGCTGACCTTTTGATAGTTTCTAAAGAACAGTATCTTAGATTCTTGTTACACAGCTAGTGTGTCTCTGTTCATTTTGAGGACCACTACAAGAGACTAGTGACTAACTAAAGTCATCAATAATTTACAATGTTTTTCACCTTTTGAAGTAAGTTCAAGGCTCTTCCCATATGATTCCATGATCCTTACTTCTTCAAATTCTTCATTGAGTAGGAATTATCTGAGAATGGCCATCTTTCATATATGTAGATGTTAGCAAAATATACTGAGATATTACACAGGACCATACTCATGGTCCTTTCCAGCCTCTGAAGATGATCTGACCTCGACCACTGTTGGACAATTCTCTAGAAAGGAAACTCAGCTTTAGGATGACAACCAGAAAGCCAGATTCGGTTTCTGCATCTTTCCCAAAAGACTCCTCTTGATTGATTTTCAAGCGTAATTTTACTTAAGTGAAACCTGCTTTATAAAGTATGTGCTGAACTGCCCCAAGGCCAGAGCAGTGATGTGCCTAGGCCTAGTCTTCAACTGTGAAACCAAAACAAGGGAGGGAAACCCTGTTTAATGGATTACTCATAACCTTGTGCCTTTTCTCCATG
This sequence comes from Mus minutoides, assembly GCA_902729485.2. NCBI lineage: Eukaryota > Metazoa > Chordata > Mammalia > Rodentia > Muridae > Mus > Mus minutoides. The sequence goes on from LR749570.1 coordinate 640,690, forward strand.
TAAACAGCCATTCTTACTCCTGATTTCTCTTGGTTTGTGCCCACCTTGGTTATTGGTGATGAAAATTGTATAGGGTAGATAGATACAATGCAGGGCCATTGACTGTAGGTTCTGACTTTTGTTTATATCACTTAATGAATATTATTCAACTATACAACATCTTGAAAAGACTCATGATAAAAAGGACCATTAGTATGTTATATAAATACAATTTTAGTGTTAATTACATGTGTGGAGGGCAAGTGGTGTGTGTACATGTGTGCAGGGTCCTGAGAAGGTCGAGGTACCTGCTTTCTTGAGCTGGAGTTACAGTGGTGTGTGTCACCTCATGTGGATGCTGACAACTGAACCCAGGGCCTCTGTGAAGGCACAGGGTGTTCTTAACTGCAAAGCCATCTCCGTAGCTTCAGTAGGTTATATTTTTCTGTATAGAATATCACCAAGATTTTGGTTAAGTTGTGGTCACCTGGAATTTTACTAACAGTGCAGAAGGCTCCCTTTGTCCAGAACCCAGAGCTTATCCACCGAGTCTCAGGTAGCTAACAAAATGCTGTTCTGAAAGCCTCTTGACTCCGTTTCTCCTTTTGCGACCATAGTCTTAACCTAGTTGTTCTAACGTTTCCCCCTTCCTTAGTTTCACCGTTGCTGATATTCTCATGTCCCACTGCCTCGCCACCACGAGTCTTTCCTCTCGTTCCTGAAGTAGATCTGTGTGGATGTTCACATGAGCCGACCACACATTTATCACTATGGCTTGTGTTAACCATAGGCAGTGATTCTCTTGAGCTATGACAGGAGAACCAGCATGATTCACACAGGAATGGGAAGAATGGCTGTGACAGATCTCTGGAAAAATAAACGTTACTTTGTACCTCAGTTCTGATGGGAAAATGGTCAGTCTTGCAAAAGGCATCTGAGTTTATCAGACAGATTTAGCAATAATATAACTACTACTCTATGGAATTTTTCTCACATTCTGATTACAGCTTTATTGCGTATGTACTAGCCTTTATTGGGCATTGCTTTCTAGGGCTATAAAAACACAAAAGAGCACATGTTCTGCTTTTACTGGCGGACTTGAATTTGTGATTTATTTGACAGAAACCTGCCCTTTAACTATGGCACTTTAGTTTATGATCACAGTTGGTTGGACGGTAAATTAAAAACACAATTAGTACTCAGCAGAGAGCTAATTCCCTAAATTAGAATTTCTAATTCTATTTTTCATTTTAAGATAAAGTGTTGCTTATGCTTTTCTTCTGCAGCTTTGTAAATGTTACAGATTAAGTCACTAAAGGCCATCAGGGCAGGCTCTGCCACAGTGCTGATAAGAAGGGTCTGACCAGGGTTGCTTTGGAGGCATGAGAACTAGGAAGTAGTGAGCATAGATGAGGTCATCTTCATGGAAAATGGCCAGCAGGGCCCAGACTAATAAGGAATAAAATGATCAGATACTATGGTGTGGGGTGTGCCCCAAAGTTTGTGTGTGGGAATGTGTGATCATATATTAGTGGCATTTGAAGGTTGGGTTTTGAGAAAGCAGTTTGTTAGATGAGGCTGGGTTAGATGATGGGTTAGATGATGACATGAGTATCTTTACAAGAGGAAGAGACTGGAGCCTATACATTCTCTCATGAATGCCATTATAAGCCTTCCACCATGCTATAATTTAACAAGAAGGCCTTAACCAGATATTAGCATCTTGTTGTTGAGCTTCCCAACCTTCAGAACTGTGAGGATAGATTTATTTTCTTCTTTATAAGTTATTCACTCTGAGGCTCTGTCATCATAACAGGTGATTATCACATTCGATTGGGGGGGCAGTAAAAACCAATAAAACATGATGCCCATTTAAATTCAATTCACAGATTTCCACAAACTCAGCAGCTGACAAGAACAGTAATCCATTCTCTCATGGCTCTGAGGAAGGAAGACTGAGACAGAGGGCGTGTGCTCTGTGCTATGATTTTGGGTTGTATGGAGAATCCCATCTTGTTTCTCTGGGCTTCTGATCACTTCAAATATTTCTTGGCTTGTGGCTACAGAACTCCAATCTCTGCTTCTATACAATCTTTTTATTTTTCCTTTACACCTCTTACAAGGACACTTAGATGGAGGAGATCCTCCACCTCCAAAAGCAGAACCACACCAGTGTTTTTGCTGTGTGAAGTAATACATCATAATTCTGGGGTTGGAGCATAGAGAGCCAGGGTCATTCAGCCTTCCAAGCCTTCTCTCCTCCACAAATCTCTTACCCCCTAGGCAGTCCCCAACTACCTATCTAGTAGGTTTCTTTCAGTTTGACTCTCAGAGCCCATTTATCATTCTGTATACTTCTAGCCCCTTATTTTAGTCCAAATTCCCTCCTTTCATGAGTCTAAGATTCTTTAGTAATGTCTTCCAAGGCCATTGATCTGGAGATAGCCTTCTAAATGCTATCACATAGAGCGCTACACCATTTGTTTGGCAAATACCCTGCTGCATCTGTGTTGAATGGAAGCACTGTCAGGTCATAAGCAAACCGAGAGCCATGACTTACGTTTCCTTCCTTCCTTTCTTCCTTTTGATTTTGTAGGTTCCCCCTTTTATTAAAAATAGATTCTTTTCTCATATAATAAATCCCAGTTACAGTTTCCCCTCCCTCTACACCTCCCAGTTCCTCCCCACCTCACTTCCCATCTGAATCCACTCTGTTTTCAGTCTCTCATTAGAAAAGAACAGGCTTCCAAGGAATAACAAAACATCACAAGAGGTCACCACACGTGGAAGAGCATGCAGCACAAGCAGCCGAGCCAACCTGGCTACCAAGCCAGTCAACTCCCAACCTGGCTACCAAGCCAGTCAACTCCCAACCTGGCTACCAAGCCAGTCAACTCCCAACCTGGCTACCAAGCCAGTCAACTCCCAACCTGGCTACCAAGCCAGTCAACTCCCAACCTGGCTACCAAGCCAGTCAACTCCCAACCTGGCTACCAAGCCAGTCAACTCCCAACACCTATTCAACCTTCGAGCTGCTGGACCTTGAGGAGAAGCCGAGGCCGCAGAACCAGAGTCAGGAGCATGCCATCACCACTAAAGATGAAAACCTGAAGGATGGCTGTGATTGAAGAAGGTTCTGTTATGGTCTGGTAGTTACGGTGCTTCAGAGATCAGAGGGCTTGAGCCAGACCAGTTACTCTTGGCACTGAATATTTGCATGTAGAGCTATGTGGACAATAAGATACACTGAGTGCATGTTTGTGATAGAGCGGTGGGAAGGACGCGTGAGTGGTGAGTATGCTGTGGAAAGAAGCTGTAGCATGCCAGGTCTGAGGCCAGGTCAATGTGAGTGGCCTCTGCTGCTGCCTGAAGCCATGTTGAGATTCATGAACTGTGATGCTGCGGGGGGGGGGGGGGGGGGGGGGGGGGGGGGGGGGCGATGCAGACTGAGTAGCCTGGTACTGCAACCTGATGCCATGTTGAGATTCATGGCCCATGCGGCTGCTGGGGACCATGTTTGGGTCCTGTCACAGCCATGGACAAAGTTGATGTTCTTGGCCAGTGTTACTACCTAAAGTCATGTGACTGTCCATGGTCTGTGCTGCTGCCTGAAGCCATGTTGATATGCCTGGTGTGGTGATTTGAATATGCTTGTCCCATGGGAAGTGCTACTATTAGGAGCTGTAGCCTTGTTGGAATAGGTGTGGCCTTGTTGAAGGAAATGAATCACTGTGGGGGGTAGGCTCTGAAGCTCTCTGCCCAGTATAGAAGAGACCCTCCTCCTAGTTGCCTGAGAGACAGTCTTCACCTGACTGGCTTTAGATCAAGATGTAGAAATCTCAGCTCCTTCTCCAGCAACATGCCTGCCTGGATGCTGCCATGCTTCCTGCCTTGATAATAATGGAGTGAACCTCTGAACCTGTAATCCAGCCCCAATTAAATGACAAGAGATGGCCAGTTGGGACTCTGTCTCCCTCATTATTTGGAAACATCATTAAGATCAAGATCACCTTCATATATTTTTGGATGTTTCCACTATGCTAGGTTGCTCCTCAGTTTTTGCTGTCTCTCCCAGCATTCCCTCCATCAGCCCCATCGCCCCTCTGAACTGTAGCCTCACCCTTGACTTAAGTTACTTTGTAATCCAGGGCTATAGCAAGAATGGATAGATGAAAAGAAGTCAAGAGCCACAGTGAGGAATCTTCCCTCTCTTGGTTAAAGCTATATCCACGTACTGACTATTCCTCTTCCTCAGTGTGGTAAGTTTAGAAGATGGGGCTTCAGAGTGATGAAAACATTACCGGGGTAGAGTCCACCTAAGTAATATTTCATCTCCTTTGCCCTGTGCAGAGAGAAGGTACTGTTTACGAATCAGAAAGTGAGTCCCCACCAGTCACCAAGTCTGCTAGCAACCTAATTTTGAACTCTATACCTTCAGAAGTACGAGTAGGAATAGGCTTCTATTGCCCACAAACCACCAAGGCAATAGTATTTTGCTGTAGCAACCCAAACATATTAAGACACACCTATGTGTCAACAGCAGGGGACCTCACTTCCTTCCAAGCCAGAGTGGGTGATGACTTAGAGTGACATTTTTGCCTTGGGCCCTTCCTGTTCAACTTCTCATGTTCTTTTAATGACACCCGGGTGTACGGTCGACAAAGGTCACAGGCAGTACCTGAAAGCACTCTTGCAGTACAGAATCACCATCTACCATATCCTTCTGGCCACCATGACCTTCAGAAGGTGGAGCAGACTGGAGAAGAACCTCCAGTGTCACACTGGACCTCATTGTGACATTCCTTAAGAGCTCTGACCTCTTTTAGGCTACGCATACTGTTTACTGGACAGTCTGTTTTTCTTTACTTTTTAGGGTTTTAGGAAGGGGAATCAGGTAGGTAGCTTCTGTTACCACACCCTCCACTATAAGATGGACACTGCCATTTAATGTACCATTCTGTCTAGTTAAGATAAACAGGTGGGTTTTGACTCCCATGTAAAAGTTGTCCTCTGGCTGCACTTCAAGAACCCAGCACATGCTTGTCCCCTGGACACATTCTATGAATGGTTTTACTTTTATATTACTATTTTGGGAAAGTATCATTACTGCACTTCTTTTATTAGTGATAGCATTCATTGAGTAGATCTCTCTGGTTAGGGAAAGGGGACAAGGGATCTGTCAGGTCACATTAGGCCTATGGTTTTCACCGTAGACCGGGAGTTCACATCAATAGATGTTGTAAGATGCTCTCTGTTGTCTCATGTTTTTAACAGATGAGTGTTGTAGCAAATATTTTAAAATCCCATCCCAGGGCTTCAACCCTGCCTTTGATTATTGAGTTCCCAGATGAAAGATACACTCACAGCCTTTAAACATACAATAAGCCCTAAACAGCACAAGAGCTGGGCAGCTGCCTGCCCTCCATGCTGTTAGAATCTACTTTCCTATCAATAACCCGAGTTATTACTTCCTATGTTCTATCTGGGCTGCTCTTCACTCCAATTGGGTAGCTCTATCTGGGCTGCTCTTCACTCCAATTGGGTAGCCCTCAGGGTCATGCTTTCTTGACCCTTGAACCATGGCAGCTTCTCATTCTCTCCTGCATGCTCTTCATTGTCCTCCTTTCCTTCAAACTCTAGAAACCTAAAACTCCACCCATGTCTCTTCTGTCCAGCTATTGGCTGTAGGCATCTGTATTCAACAATTAGAGTTACCTTGGGGGCAGGGTCACAGGGGCGGCATGCAGACTCCCAGTCTGCTGAGCTTGCACTTAGCATTACAATACAGGGCAAAACCTCAGCAGATGAATTTGAACATTTTTTATGTAATCTGACAAACTTTTAAAATGGCAACATCTTGGGGCTGGTGAGATGGCTCAGCGGTTAAGAGCACAGACTGTTCTTCCGAAGGTCCTGAGTTCAATCCCAGCAACCACATGGTGGCTCACAACCACCCAATGAGATCTGACACCCTCTTCTGGTGCATCAGAAGACAGCTACAGTGTACTAATTAATAATAAATAAATCTTTTTAAAAAAAAAATGGCAACATCTTTTCTGGTTTTGGTGAGATAATTAGATGCAAAGAAATAGTCTTGAGCATCCTTGGGTGACAAAGGCACAGGCAAAGATAATGTCACAACCCTTTCAAGCATCCTTCCTGACACACTGCTGGTGATAGACTGGGCCTTAACACCAAGACAACGTAAACCTAAGATTAAAAATTATCAACCTACTGGACAAAGGCCCCAAACCAGCCTTTTCTGGGTTTTAGATAACATTGAAAGGAGCCTTTGTAGATGCCAAACTTTTTCCTACAGCAATAGAAAACACCTCTGTGCTTGTAGTTAAAGTGCTTCTGCTGTGAGTGTGTCCCGAATTTCAGTATGGATGTGGATTTTTGCTTGTATCTACTTGTGGAAGATAAATACCTAATTATCCCTGTCCCTTTGGGGAAAAGTCAGGAAGGAACTTAAACACAAGGCGTTTCCTCCCATTTTCAATTCGGCCTCGTTGTACAGGAAATGAACAAATAGTGGTTCTCGAATATAACATTGTCCTTCTCTGTGCTGAAAGGCTGCAAACCTGGACAGGAACTCCGTGTATTCCGGGAGTTGAGATTTTAAGGACAAATATGAAGCTTGTATTTTCATTCTCTGCAGAATAAACAGCTTTGCTCGCATCCATTCTTCCTCCGTGGCCCCGGTGACACTCTTGTTGGAGAGGACCCTTGTCTTGCCTTGAAATGCTTGTGTGTGTTTCCAAGGAAGGCTGTGCATAAAGTTTCCACTCCAAATTAACGTTCCCCTTTCTTGCATTTCTATATTTTTCTGTAATTGAAAAGCATAAAACAAAATGTGATGGCACACACCTGGAATACCACAATTACTACTATAATCAGGAATGGAGTAAAAATTACACAGTAGTTCACTAGATAAAATAGATAAAATAATGTTTCTTGAAAAGGGAAACAAATTTCTTCAGAACAAAAAGGATGTATCTATACCTCTAATCACAGAGATGCAGACACATGCAGAAAGAGAAAAAAATAGACAGAGAGATAGACACACAGACATATCAACACACATATGAGTACCCAAAATTTCCAAACAATGTAAGAATTACTAACGAGACAGATGAAGTTGTCCTGATGACGCCAAATAATTTTTAAAATTTATTTATTTGGCTATAGATAATTTTAAATAATGGAAATAAGACAAAAAGTAATGAAACCTTAAATTACTTTAATTAAAAAAAAAAAGTTTCCCTAAAGGGGAATGTATTTTAATTCGAGATTTTTTAAAATTCAAATTAACATGTGATGTGTTCCTATCAGTTTTCTTCAAATCAGTACATGAGTTTAATAAAGGCACTAAGCAATTTCAGTGTGGCTTTTAAATTTTATAAATGGAAAACTAGACAAGATTTAAAAATACATTTTGAGAAGAGAATGCATCAGGACAAGATCTCCCTGGTATCAAGAAATCTAAGAGCTGCAGTAATTAAAGCACAATGCTGCCAGGAGAGGATGAAGACAGAGGACATAGCTGACAGGTGAGTCATTCTAGTTCACTTATTACAGTTATGTACTAACCTTAGTAAATGATAATGAGATATGAACATATTTTCAATAAATGGTACTGAGAAATTTAACTGTTTAGAGAGAAGCACTTCACTTAATAATAAAATATACTCTAAGTAGAATGTTTATATACTATATAATAAATCTCAATAGTCACAAGTCTGTGTGTGTGTGTGTGTGTGAGTGTGTGTGTGTGTGTGTGTGTGTGTGTGTGTGTGTGTGTGTTTTATTGGGGATTGAACCCAGGGCCTTGCACATGCCAGGCAAGAGCTTTATTATTGAGCTACATATCCAGCTCAAGCCCTAAACTTTTTTTGTTGTTGTTGTTTTTTTTTTTTTTTCCCCGAGACAGGGTTTCTCTGTATAGCCCTGGCTGTCCTGGAACTCACTTTGTAGACCAGGCTGGCCTCGAACTCAGAAATCCGCCTGCCTCTGCCTCCCGAGTGCTGGGATTAAAGGCGTGCGCCACCATACCCGGCCAAGTCCTAAACTTTTGTGTCATAACTCCTTTCCTGAAAAAGCATGTTCTTCCGTGTCTTAGTTAGGGTTAGTATTGCTATGACCAAACACCATGAACAAAAGCAAACTGGAGAGGAAAGGGTTTATTTGGCTTACCCTTTCATATCATCAAAGGAAGTCAGGACAGGAACTCAAACAGCGGGAACCTGGGGCAGGAGCTGATGCAGATGCTGTGGAGGCTGCTGCTTACTGTTCTGCTCTACATGGTTCGCTCATTTTATATATATATATGTGTGTGTGTGTGTGTGTGTGTGTGTGTGTGTGAGTGTGTGTGTGTGTGTGTGTATGTATGATGTATGTATATATGTGTATGTATATGAGTATATATGTGTGTGTATGATGTATGTATATTTATATGTGTATGTATATGAGTATATATATGTGTGTGTGTGTGTGTGTGTGTGTATATATATATATATATATATATATATATATATATATATATATGAGAGAGAGAGAATTCAGGGCCACCACCCCACCTCAGGGATGGCACCACCCACAGTGGGCTAGGCCCTCCCCCCATCAATCATCTATTAAGAAAATGCCTTATAGCTGGATCTTATGGTGGCATTATATCAGTTAAGAGTCCCTCTTTTCAAATATCTCTGGATTGTGTGTCAAGTTGACATAAGAGCAGGCAGCACACTCCTCATCCTCGGGCTCCACATGCATTCTAGATGAAATATAATATTAAATAGCATAAGAAAAAGGACAAGTCAGACTGATGCAGTAGGATTCAAAAAGCAAAAATGTAAATACTGCAGTATCATGTAAACAAACAAGATTGGCCCAAGGCTACATGGGTGTACATGCTGGCCTCATTTCTGGGTCCATGGCTTTACTCCCTTGGGTTATCCAATGCTGACAGTGTTTTCCATACTCTGGAGAGCCTTGAGGGGCAGGGTGAGAGTGGAGACCCCTGTTGGTGGGAGACTGAAAGAGCTGGCAACCTATTACTTAAGCCATGGATTTGTTAGAAGCTGCATATGGTGGAAAGTCGAATTAGAGGCACATCCTGATGTAGTGGAAGGTTCTGTGATGTCTATAATATCAGGGTAAGGTAAGTGTTATGACTTGGCACTATTGGGAGTGTGCCATTGTTGGAGGTGTGTCACTGTGGGTGTGGGCTTTAAGACTTTCATCCTAGCCTGGTGTGGTGGCACACGCCTTTAATCTCAGCACTTGGGAAGCAGAGGCAGGCGGATTTCTGAGTTTGAGGCCAGCCTGGTCTACAGAGTGAGTTCCAGGACAGCCAGGACTACACAGAGAAACCCTGTCTCGAAAAACCAAAAAAAAAAAAAAAAAAAAAAAAAATCTTAAAAAAGAGTTGAAAATAAGTAGGCGTAAATTGCTAAAAGAAATAAATAAAAATACTCCTCCCATTAAAAATAAACATGAAAATATGATGCAAAAATTTATTCATGAAACCAAAAGTCTCAGTTTTTGAAGATGATTTTGTAGGTCAGTCCCATGTGGTTTGAGCGTACTTAACAACACCCACACCTGCACTCTTAAGAATGGTAAAGATACCTCAACAGCTGGAGCAGACAGAGGCTCTCCCTAAAGCAGTAGCCTGACAGTGGTATCCGCTCCCCAACAGGGCTGCATTGTCTGCCCTCAGTGGGAGAGGATGTGCCTAATCTGGCAGAGATTTGATGTGCCAGGGTTGGGGGATTTCTGGGAGGGGCACCCTCTCAGAGGAGAAGGGGTGGGGGATGGGCAGAGCAGGGACTGGGAAGGAGGCAGCTTTGGGGATGTTAATAAATAAATTAATTAAATAATAAAAAGAATGGTTAAGGTAGTAAGTCCTCTTTCTTTTTTCCACCCTACAACACAGCTGCTTCTGCCTCGGAGGTTGCCAGCTTCTCTGTAGGAGAAGCAGAGAGGGGAGGAAGGCAGTGTGCATTTCTTAACGCTTCCTAGGTGATCTTTTAAATCGGGACAAAAACACTGAATGGTGAGCTGCCTTGAGAGACTCAGTGGGAAGGAAGCCACATGAGTTTAGGGGCAGAAAGTGTGTCTAGAGATATAAAGTATAAGTATATCATGAGATATAAAGCAAGCACAGAAATAGAAAAGCGCCCCCCCCCCCTTAGCAGTTATTGAATCTAGACAAACTAGAGTGTGTGAAACAGAGCTTAGGTAACAAGGATGGTACATGATAATCAGGAAGAAAATGATACTTACTCACAAATTTGTATGTACTTAACAACAGCATTCCAAAATATATAAGGCAAAAGCCTGTTGGAATGAAAATAAGATACAATCCAAAGTCATAACGGGGAATGTTTAGAACTTTCATCAGGAACTTAATAAATCCAAGGAACAAAACCTTGGGAGGGTGCTGGCTGTTAAGGGAATATAATTAGCAAAACTGATAATAATAGGGAGATAGAGAATCTCCACATCGATAAACAGCATATATTCATCTTTTCCACAAATGCATGGAACAAAAATAAAAATTTATAACCTCAGGTTGGCCATGGTAGTTCACACCTCTAATCCTAGCACTTGGGAGACGGGGACAAGGAGATCTCTGTGAGTTTGAGGCCAGCCTGGTCTACTTAGCAAGTTCCAGGTCAGCAAGACCCTATTTTTTTTTTACAAAACAAGCAAAACAGTAACAAAACCAAACCTGTAACCTACAAGGTTACAAAGTCTCAACAAATTTCAAAAGTTTATCATGTCATTGTTTAGATTATGTATTTTTATTTCCAATTCTAATTTATTTCTTATTCCTATTCTGATACATTTCTGAAAGCTTGGTGACTTAGTTAAGGTTTCTATTGCTGTGATAAAACACCATGACCAAAAAGCAAGTTGGGGAGGAAAGGGTTTATTTGGCATACACTCATATTACTGTTCATTATCAAAGGAAGTCAGGACAGGAACTTGAACAGGCCAGCAACCTGGAGGCTGGAGCTGGTGCAGAGGCCATGGAGGAGCCCTACTTACTGGCTTGCTCCTCGTGGCTTGCTCAATCTAATTCCTTATAGAACCGAGGACCACCTGCCCAAAAATGGAAGCACTCATAATGGGGCTGGGCCCTCCCCTAGGATCACTAATTAAGAAAATGCCTTACAGGCAGATCTTATGGAGGCATTTTCTCAATGAAGGTTCCCTCTGCTCAGATGACTCAAGCTTGCATCAAGTTGACTTGAAGCTACCCAGCACTCATGGCAGCACATTGTTTAGTAGAGCCACGTAAATAACCCACAGTAGATTAAGACAACTGTGTGATATCTCTCCTTACTGAGGTAACTCACCTAGTTAGATGACAGCTGAGGGACAGTCACATGAAGGCCAGCATGGGAAGGGGCAGCTGTTCGCTAGGTACCTCTCTTAAGCAGCTTGGGTACAGTCATAACATGGTGGCTTCAGGGAGGTTGGATGTAACTGTGACTCCGGGCTTCAAGGGGAGACAGGAGGAAGACCTTAGACCTGGGCCCAGAAGCCGTCCCTCCTGGTGTATTCTGTTGAGAAGCCTGCACAGATTGAAGGGAGGGCAGAGGCCCAGCCCCTCACTAGGTACAGTGTCGTAAAACAGTTTTCATCGGCCAAAGGACAGAAGACCAAATGGAGACTCCATGTGACCCCAGTGGACAGGCTGCTGCCGGAAGAATTCATCCAAGTGTACCCCAGTTCCATCCCCAAAGCAGGATAATTGTTTAGGTCAGAGAAGGAGGACGTGTTGATGACAGTCCCACTTATGACATGAAGGCACTCTCATCAAGGAGTGAATGGATGCCAGGGAGGGAAAAGCAAAACTAGAAATGGAAAGAAAAACCACAAAGGGAAACAAAAAGAATAAACCCTGCCTCAGATGTTCAGTGTCAACTCTTAATCCTTTTTTTTTTTTTTATTTGTACGAAGTGAGAGTAGAATCTTCATAGGCATGCATACCCTCCCTCAGTTTCTTCATACAGAACATGTATTTTTCCAGGCTCCTTCTTTGACTCCAATAACATGTATTTTCTGTGCCAGTGCTTGGCAGGCCTAGGCTAGGGTCAGCGACCAGATAAGGAGGAGTCCCACACAGTGCTGTCCCCAGCCCACAGTGTTCTCATCAGGAGAAAGGAAAGGGAGAGTGCTGTCTGGCAGTATTGTCTCCAGCTCCTCACACCTCTTGCATGATCTCTGCTACTAACTCTGTGGTTGAAGGACAATCAAGGCTGTCTGGACAGTTCTGCTGTTCCTCCCCTCCACGTGCTGTCTCCTCCCAGTCAGGACCGGTCAGGAGGCAAACTGCAGGGGCCATTACCCATGGACTCCCACACGCCTGCCCACAAAGATGATTATTATCCGAATGAAGCCTGTAGCAATGTTGTCCTTCACTACCTCACCAAGATCCCATACATGAGACAAAGTAGGAATTAAAGATGCTATAGTTCCCAACTACCATCTTTATTTACCTTTTTACCTCAGTAGGAGGAAATACCTTCTGTGGGCATCACCTGCTTCCAATCACTGACATTTCACTTTTCCTTTGGCTATGCAGAAAAGTAAAATAAAAGCAACTGACGGAATAGAAAAGTACACCTTGGGTGAGCATCGTTAAATCAGTCTCAGGTGTCTTGTGCACACTGTCACATACCTCAGTGTGGGGCATCCCAGCGTTAGTCTCCTCCTCCTGTGCACACTGTCAGAATGTTGCCTTTGGTATAGGCTTCCAGGCCTTTCTGAAAAAGTACTGTTTCCCTGGTTTGTTTCTTATTTTTAAATGACAGATGGTTAGGCAATATCTTCTTCACTCTTATAATTATTTCCCCCAGTATTTCTCCATCAAACAGCAATTACTCTCAGGCATACTCTTGTAAGTAGTTATTTTCTAACTCCCGAAGAGAATAATCACAGTGAATGTATTCATCTTCTGCACTCCGTGGCTTTTCTCGAACTTCACTGAATATAATTTGTACCCCGGTAACTAACATCGACACTTGAAACATGCTCTGTAGTTAGGTTTTTGTTTTTATTTTTAAAGTGGACCACATTTTCTGATGAAGTATTCATCCGTTTCATGGAGGACAGTTTTCCCAGACTCTCCCACAAAGTATACCTTCAAGAAATTAGAAATGTCGCTACCATACTGCAGACTTTTTCTGAGAGATAGAGTAAGGGGGAAAACAAAAACAAGAAAAATCTTTATCTTTGGTTTAAATTATCAAACATTTCTGCCATGCTAAACAATTTATAAAACATGCAAATGATCTGCCTTATAGAGAAATAAAATCCCCTCTGAATTTATTTCTCAATGCTAGCAATATTGAAAACAAGTTAATTTATATTACACCAAATTAAAAAAAAAAAAACCCTTCTTAACATAGATTTGATAATCAAGTATTAACTCCTGGAAAAATATCAGAAAGAAATAATTACCAAGTCCACAGAGGAATTGTCACCTGCTTAAACTTGCAAGTAATAGACAAATGTAAAAGGACAAAAATCCAGAGATTTGGGCATTTGTAAATTGTAATATTAGATCATCCATGATTACTTTAGAAAAAAAAAAATCCCTGGTCTTTTTAGTTTGATGATGACCTCATTTCACAGATAATCCTTTACGCCAGAGCAAGGATTTTGAGTCAAGATGTTGTGGTATGCTGAGGGCAGGATGCGCCTGACAGTCTGTCTCTAAGATTTTCATTCTGACTTTACTCTAGGTCTTTTGTGCTGCTATAACAAACTATCTCACACTAAGCAATTTATGAGGGGGAATATAAGCTTATTTCTCTGGGTTGGAGAAATGGCTCAGCAGTTAAGAGCACTAGCTGCTCCTCCAGAGGACTAGGATTTGGTTCCCAGCATGCACAAGACAACTGTGTGTAACTACAGTTCCAGGGAATCCCATGCCCGCTCCTGGCTTAAGTAGGTGTTGCACTCAAGTAGTATACGTACATACATGTAGGAAAAACACGCATGCATCCATACATGGACAGTTTGGAAGGCTGGTGAGTGCCCAGTTTCTGTTTCCAGGGTAGAGTTGTGAATGGCACCTCCTCTGGAGAAGAGAAACACTGCCCGCTGGCAGAGTCAGAGTGTGGAAGGAAGAACTCTGCCAGGTTGTATTGAGGGGTCTGACTCTCCTCAAGATTTAATTACCTCAGGAGACCACCTCTGAAAGCCATCACTTTGGCAGCTGTTTCATATCATGGATCTGGGTGGAGACACAAGCAGGCAAACTGTGGCAGCCCCCCATACCTGAGCTTCTTAGTCTTTTTGCCCCCTTCCAGAAGTTAAATGTTGATGCAGTTGTATAAAGGAAAGCATTTGCTGCCATTGGGCAGCAAGGTTTCTAAACGTGGAGGGTTTTTTTTGTTTTTTTGTTTTTTTGTTTTGTTTTTTTTCGGGACAGGGTTTCTCTGTGTAGCCCTGGCTGTCCTGGAACTCACTTTGTAGACCAGGCTGGCCTCGAACTCAGAAATCCGCCTGCCTCTGCCTCCCGAGTGCTGGGATTAAAGGCGTGCGCCACCACGCCCGGTGGGCAAGGTTTCTAAACGTGGAGGTTTAAAAGCATCTTGCCAACAACCACACTTCTAGAGAGCAATAATAAGGTTCCTGGAAACTATGACAGAAAGAGGGTAAAACAAACGCAAAGTCTGTGAATTCCTGGAGGTATCAAAACCAGGACCCCTCAGTGGTTCTCAACCTGTGGGTCGTGACCCCCCTTGGGGAATCAAATGATCTTTTCACAGGGGTCACATATCAGATACCTTGCATATCAGGTATTTACGTTACATTTCATATCAGTAGCAACATAGTTTTATGGTTGTGGGGTCACCACCACATGAGGAACTGTATTAAAGGGTCACAGCACTAACAAAGTTGAGAACCAACATTAGAGCCTGGTTAGTGTAAGGAAAATGCAGTCTTGAATATAGATGATAGTATTCAAGGAAATAAATACTAATGTTTAAAAAAAAAGAAAGAAAGAAAAAGGAAAAGACAGAAGAAAACAAAGAGAGACAAGATAGGCAGAGTTATGCAAATCAACAGTTACAAGCCAGTTAATGTGAATTCTGACAGCAAGTCCTTTGTCTCCAGTTGCCTCCAGCGCAAGGTCAGTAAAGCCAAGCCGGCCAATGCTCAGACCTCCCCAGCTAGACATGTCTATGGTGATTATACACCTCAGAGGTAATGATAGTGGTTCTCAGGTGTTCCTGCATCCCTCAGGGCTGCCGTACCTCAGTCCTGAGAACCACTATCTAGCTTGTCTGCAGCCCTCCTACTGCCCGGTGAAACACTTCCTGCCAAGGTGCCCCGTGAAACACTTCCTGCCGAGGTGCTGTTTAATGTGCCATTGATTGTGTGCTCCTGGAACCTCCGAACGCTCCATAGCCTTCATGAGAGACTTGTCTGGAACTGTGTTTCTGCTCCTCTCGTGCTCTGGCCTTGAGCCCCATTCTCCTTGTCTGCCCATCTTTCTCTGGAGCAGTGAGGAGAGAGGTTTCTTAACAGTCGTCCTACTTACACCCCCACAGATAGTCCCTGATGGGCTGTTCTCCCCACCACATGCCTGGACTCAGGGCAGAACCTATTTCAGATGGAATGACAGATTGCCCAAAGGATTTTGCTGCTAGAAAGCCATCTCTCACCATGTTCCATAACTCTTAACCTCCAACAGATTTGGACTTTTTCCTCCTCCGCACCTCACCCTCTCCGTCTATAAACTCCCGGAAGTCAGAGCCAGTACAATTAATTTTCAAACCCTGTAGTTTAGCACGGGGATTGCCAGAGTTAAATACTTTTTGAAGGGAGTCGTGTATGATGACGCACTTCTGTAACTCTACCACTAGAGAGGCTGAGGCAGGAGGCCTATCTCTGAGTTGGAGGGCAGAGGAGGTTACATAATGAGTCCCAGGCCAGTCTGGACTACAAGATGAGACCCTGTCTCAAAAAACCCCAGAAGGAACAAAGACATCAAAAATTCTGAAGGAAGTAAGGAAGTTTGGAGGGTGGGAGTCAAGAACTGTAGGAAACAGGGATTTTCTTCCCTTTGGGCTCCAGCCAGCTGTATGAAGCCTTATCTAAACCCCTGTCTTTCCCTCCAAAGAAAATATCCTTTCCTTCTCTACTCCCACTCAGGGGCCCACAGAGGACTTTGAACTCACGGACTGCACACTGATGCTCCAGTGTGGCCTGCCAACTGAATCAGACCTTGGGTTGCTGAGGAGAAAGAAGGCTTGCACAGATGAGACCCAGGCAAGCCCCGAGCTGTGCAGGCACGCCAGCCTCACACTCAGCATCAATGCCTGGGGGCTTCACCGCCAGAGTGCCATGGCGACCATGCCTTGACACCTTGAGGTTGGAGCCTTTGCAGATTTCCAGTACATGTGGTCTGTGGCTGGAATAATTACAGTCATGTATCTCTTAAAGATGAGGATCTGCTCTGAGAAACGCAACCAGAGGCAGTTTTGTGGAGGCACATCACAGGATTCTCACAGGCCTGGTTGGAAAGGATCAGTCGCTCAGACGGGCAGTAGACACTGGGTGGTCTCCCTGTTAACCAAGGAAATGTTTGTTTTAGTCTAGAAGCAGTATGCACTAAGAACAGTAAACAATCTCGTGAATGATTCCATAAGACAGTCATCTGTTATCAAGTATTTTGTATCATGACTAATGGGATGTTGGTCCAGAGTAGCACCACAGACATGTAGAAACATGTTATGCCTCAAATGTCACTAAGTGATAGGAAATTTTCAGCTCCATTATAGTCTTCTAGTCATTATACCCCCATTTATACTATCTGTCATTGAAACATCATTATACCACGCATGGCCACATTTATCAGCCCTCACCTGAGCCGTCTATTGACCTCGAGGTTTTTAGAGCAGGAAGATGACTTAGCGTCTGTCTAATCTAAGCCCCTCATTTTGTAGATCTGGAAAGCTAACATCTTGGCAGCTACTGTACGTAGAACAGTAACTAGACTAGAATACAGTGCTTAGTAGAGGGAAAAGATTTTTCTCTTACTTTTAACAGTCTGGTGTTTTCCCTTCTGAATATAAGAATAACACAAGCTCAGTGCTGAGAAAATGAAAAACTAAATAAAACCAGAAATTAAAACAGTACCCATGGCTGAGAAAGATGCCTCTGAGGACGAGCATTTAAAGTGCCAGCATGGGGACCTGAGGATCCGAGCTAGGCTCTCCAGCATGGGGACCTGAGGACCCGAAATAGGCTCTCCAGCATGGGGACCTGAGGACCTGAGATAGGCTCTCCAGCATCCCCTCAACATGACTAGGCCCAGCTGCACACCCACGCTGGCCTCACACACGTGCCCGTAACCCCAGTGGCATGGGGAGCGGAGACAGGAGGATGTCTGGGGCTTGACACTTGCCAGCCTAGCTCCAAGTTCAGTGAGAGAGACTGCCTCACAGGAATAGGGGAGAGTGTCTTAGAAAGAGGCATCTGGCACTGGGCGTGGTGGTGCATGTGGAGGTAGAGGCAGGAGGATTTCTGAGTTCGAGGCCAGCCTGGTCTACAGAGTGAGTTCCAGGACAGCCAAGGCTATACAGAGAAACCCTGTCTCGACAAAAAAAAAAAAAAAAAAAGGCATCTGATGTCCTCCTCTGATCTCTGAATGTGTGCACATAGGTATGCACACCCAAAAACATACACATGCACATCAACTACACACACACACACACACACACACACACACACACACACACGACATAAATGAAAATTAGTCCATATGTGATAACTCACGAGTGCTGTTACACTGATCCACAGTTGGAGACAGTTCTCTTGTGCTTCTTTAGGCTCTCATGAACACATCTTTGCTTGATGGAAGCTTGTATACTTGCACATTCACGCACATAGATAAATGGTGTTATGTCTTT
This sequence comes from Mus minutoides, assembly GCA_902729485.2. Taxonomy (NCBI): domain Eukaryota; kingdom Metazoa; phylum Chordata; class Mammalia; order Rodentia; family Muridae; genus Mus; species Mus minutoides. The sequence goes on from LR749570.1 coordinate 658,611, forward strand.
ATAAAAGGGATTTTATTTTATTAAAGCATCAAGTATTTTTTTTTTCATGATGGAGATGGTGTTTAGTCATAATCAGTGAGCCCTGCTTTCCCACCAGGAAAAAGAAACATAACAAATACAATTCTAGGGGACTAAAGAGTTGGCTCCATCAGTAAGGTTCCCATTGTACAAGCGGTAGCACCTGGTCTCAGCACTTACATAGAGGGCATGTGGCCTGTGTCTGTAACTCCAGCAGAGACTTTGAGTCTGCTAGCCTGCCACTCTAGCCACTCGAGAGTTTAACTTTCAGTGAGGGACACTGTCTCAAAAAATAAGGTGGAGAGGGAGCTTGAGGAATATACCTCTTGTTTTCCCTGGCCTCCACACACATGTAAACACATGCATACATATACATTAGGGTGCACATGTGCTTGAATTCATATACACACACACACACACATACACACACACACACACACACTTTTAATTTTTTGGATTTTGGGGGGATGTTTTTTGTTTTTTTTTTTGTTTTGTTTTGTTCTTTTGGTGTTGTTGTTTTTGAGACAGGGTCTCTCTACATAGCCTTACCTGACCTGGAACTCACTATGTAGACCAGGCTGGCCTTGAATTCATAGAGACCCACCTGCCAGTGCCTTCTGAGCATTGTTAAAGGTGTGGGCCACTACATCTGGCACATGCACAATTTTTAAGTTTTTAAAGTGAAAATTCGATTCTAAAATGAAACTCGATTGTTCCATCACTGCTGACACGGCGATTATCATGGCTGCTTTTCGATGTTTGTGCAAGTGTATGTGATTGAACCATTTGGATTGGTATTTTAAGTTCCCAATACATGCTGCCAAATCATTGTGTAGCTTTATTCTAATTTAAACTCACTAGCATCGTTGAGTGAGAGTGATTGTCATAGTATCTTTATATTCTTGCAAAACTGGACTATATTAGATGCAATTAAGAGAATGAAGAAGTGTCCGATACAATAGAGCCTCAAGTAAAAATCGCAGCAGAGGTGGAGGCAACATCTCTTGTAATCTAATTTATTTTTGTCTCTTTATTTTCCCAAGTTCTCAAAGGGAAACCCCACAGCAAAATATGTTGATCACAGAGTATATGTCCAGGCTCTCAGATCCCAGTGACTTCGTTAGAACCACTGCTCTTTTGGAAGGGTACACTCTATAAGCAGAATCCAAAGAGCACCGACTGTTGAAGCTAATCTTATGAAACAGTTGATTCTTCGTTCACTGACTGCCCTCCTAAGGCTTGCCGGGCAGGCTTAGTCACTGTTCTATTGCTGTGAAGACACACCATGCAGGGTCGCACTTATGAAAGAAAGCATCTAACTGGGGGCTTGCTTACCCTTCCCTTAGAGGGTTAGTCCATGATCATCATGGCAGGAAGCACACAGACATGGCACTGGAGCACTAGTAGCTGAGAACCTTACATCCTGATCCACAGGCAGCAGGCAAAGAGAGACACGGGGCCTGGTGTGGGCTTTTGAAACCTCAAGGCCTACCACCAGTGATACCTCACTACCGACAAGGCTGTATCTCCTGATCCATCTCAAACAGTTTTACTCACTGGTGATGAAGCATTCAAACTTATGAGCCTATGTATGGGGCCATTCTCATTCAAACCACCACAGCTCTCTAGCACTGAGGCTTGTGTGGCTTTTGTTACTTTGTGTCTTAAAAAAATTTAAGTAAATATTAATATGTATTAAATATCTGGTGTGAATTATACACAGTGATATTGTGATTGCACTGTAGAGGAGGAAGGAAGATCACATTAATGGAATGCTGCTGGAGACATAGAGTTCACAGCTCTCCGCAGGTTTCTCTTCCTAGTGAAGGGGTGGCGTGGTCAGTATGTGATATCAGCATGAAAGGCTAGCTCTGCGATCTCTAGATAACTGAGAGACAGCCCTGGGAGAAATGGAGCAAGAGTGGAGTGGAAATCTCTGGGTTGTATTTCGTAAAGATCAGGACTTGTGGGAACAAGTATAAAATTCTGTTAGATAATGATGCAGTCACTGGTGGTGCTGTTTGAGAAGTGGAACTCCTTCAATGCATTTGCCTGTCTCTGACTGTTACTTGTCAGCAAACAATGCTGCTATTATTCTGAAGCCTTTGTGTTAAAATATGCATAAAAAACTGTAATAATGGCAGACTGGAAATCAAACTCTCCTGACATTAAAGTCCTTAGTTAGCGGGTCACTCGGTAGCCTTTGAAGCCTGATATCTCCTCTAGGCAAAGCTTTGCTCCAGGGAAACTTTGTGCACAGCATTCCTTCCTGTGGCCATATGAGGTGCATCTCAGTGAGCTGTGGATTAGGACAAATGTGTGATGGGCTTGTATCCACCACTACAGCTTCTTTAAAAGTATCTTCACCAACCCACTGCGGCACATCAAATCAATGCAGACCACAAACACCGTCTCCCACTGGGGGAAGTGGGATACACAGGCAGGCAACAAAGTCAGGGACAGGCCCCATTCTAGTTGTTGAGGGGTCCACATGAAGACCAAACTGCACATCTGCTACATATGTGCAGGGAGCCTAGGTCCAGCCTGTGCATGCTCTTTGGTTGTTCAGTCTCTGGGAGCCCCCAAGAGTCCAGGTTACTTGACCTTGTTAGTATTGGGAAGTCCTTATCCTCTCTGGGTCCCTCAATCCTTTCCCCAACTCTTCCATAATGCTCCCTGAGCTCCATCCAATGTTTGGCTCTGGGTCTCTGCTGTGCCTGTTTTATTCAGTTGCCGGGTGGAGCCTCTCAGAAGACAGTTCTGCTAGGCCCCTTTCTGCAAGCATAACAGAGTATCATGAATAGTATCAGGGATTGGTTTTTTGCCCATGGGATAGGTTTTAAGTTGGTCCAGTCATTGGTTGGCCATTTCCTCTGCTCCATCTTTGTCCCTATACTTCTTATAGGTGTGTGTGTGTGTGTGTGTGTGTGTGTGTGTGTGTGTGTGTGGTGGCTCCCCCTTATCAGAGGAGAAGGGATGAGAGGGGCTATGCAAAGGAGAGACTGGGAGGAGTGGGGGCTGCAACCAGGATGTAAAGTGAATAAAAACATAAATAAATGGAGAACACCCCCCCAAGTATTTTCCCTGTACTGAAAACCCATTGTAATCCCTAGTCGGTCTATTCCACCTACCCACCACCTACCCACCACCTACCCACCACCTACCCTTGGCAGCCTTAGATCTTTTTGCTGTATTCATAGATTTCCCTTTTCTGGTATGCCAAGTAGTAGAAAGGTACACAGCACACATTCTTTTTAGATTGGCTTTCTCTCCTTCCCAAGCCCCTCCTCTGTGTGTGTTATGCATGTGTACATGTGTGTGAGTGTACATGTGTACACGTGTTATGCATGTGTGAGTGTGGATGTGGGTTCACGTGGAGGCCAGAGGTTGAGGTTAGGTGTCTTCCTTTATCATGCTCCACCTTAGCTCGAGGCAGGGTTTCTCACTGTTTGGAGCTCACCAGTTTGGTGTGCTGCACGGATCCTGTCCCCACTTCCTTAGTACCAGGATGACAGGCTCAGACCACCACGCCTGAAGAGCTCTTTACATTGATGCTGGAGATCTGAATTCAGAGTCTCACACTTGGGCAGCAAACTCAACTGTCTCCCAACTCAGGTTGGCTTCTTGCTCTCAGTAATAATATGAGGTTATTTTTCCAAGGCTTTAAAAAATTTAGTTCTGAATAATAATATTCCACTGTCTGGTTATAATACAGTATATTAATTCACTCTCTGAAAATTGATTCCAAGTTTTGACAATTATGAGCAATGCTGTGGGGTTTTGTGTAAACATATGCTTTTAGATCTTATGGAAAAACTCCGGGGTGTATAATTATGGGATCATGTGATGAGTGTGTATGGATTTTGACATGTTATCAAATTGTGTCCCCAGGGACCTATTTTGTTATTTTACACCCTCAGCAGGGGAGTTACGTTGTTCCTCTGTTAGCATTTGTTATTGTCATTGTTCAGAATTTTGAACACATCAGTAATGGTATCTTACTGCTGTTTTAATTCATATTTACTTGTGTCTTATGATGCAGAACAAACTTTATGTGGTTACATATTCTCTTTGATGAGCTATCTGTCAAGGTCTTTGGCCTATTTTTCTGTTGGCTTGTTTGTTTTTGTATTATTTTGTTTCTTAGTCCCATGTAATTTCCAGTGCCCCACCTCAGCGAATTAAAGAGTTATCCTTATGTCCTCCATAATAATCACTTGTCAGGTGTGGGCTTTGAAAATATTTTCTGGAGCTGAGATGCAGGTCCCGCTTAGCAGGAGAACATTTCTGAGGCCCTGGGTTTGATACTTAGCACTGCAGGAAAGGAGAGTACTTTCCACCAGGCTGCCCTCCCACTGTCTTCACGGACACTTGTTAACGCTGATGAAGTCTGGCATGCCCACTGTTTCTTGCAGATTGTCTTTTTGGTGTTTGTATAAACAGTGCCCCCACATTCAAGGTCAGCTTGTCTGTGTCGTCTCTAGGAGATTTATAGTGCTATGTTTTAAATTTTGAGTGATTTTTTTGGTGAAAGAGGTGTGGCCCGTGTCTAGGTTTAGTGTCCTTTTGGAGAGGATGAGGTTATCTAGTTGTAGCACCACTTGTGGATAATGGCCTTTTTCCCCCCTTCTCCATTAAATTAACTTTGTTCATTTACCAAAATCCTTTGAGGGCTGGGGAAATGGAGCAGCCAGTAAAGTACCTGCTCTGTGGGCATAAGAACCTGCTTTAAATTCCCAGAACCCACAGAACACCAGGCCAAGCCTGGTGTCATGCTTGTGGGGTGGTAGAGACAGGAGAATCCCTGGGGCTTGCTGCCCAGTGTAGTCTAATTGACAAGTTTCAAGTCTGCCTCCAAGGAAGTGGGCAGTTTTCCTGGGAATAACATGAGATACTATTCTCAGCTTCCACACTTGCACACACCACACACACACACTTGCAAACAGATTCATAAATAATAATCAACTGACTATTTCTAATCTATTACTTCTGACCCACTGACCTAATTTTCTAGTCTGGCACGTGGACCAAGCTGCCTTGATTATTCAGCTTTACAGTCAGCCATGAAGTCAGGTAATGTCAGCCCTCTATAGTGTTTCTCCCTCAAATTCGTGTTGTTATTTCAAGTTCATCTGCTTCTCCATGTTCATTAGCCTAGGATGTTTGTTAGACCACAAAGTAACTTTCTAGATTCTGATTGGGGTCACATTGAATCCACAAATCAAGTTGTAAGGAAATGACATAGTGACCAATTTGTGTCTACCTATCCACGAACGTAGACTGCCTCTCCATTTATCCGATTCCTCTTTAAACCTTAATTTGTAAAGTTAAGGCATATATTCTCTCAGAACATTCAATTCCTTCGATGAAAGTTTTGCAATGGAAGCTTGGCTTTAGTCGAGTCAGAGTTTCCCAATTTGTTCCTGCACTTCTCCACTGGGTACTTGCTGTAGAGAAATGACCATCTCAGCAGGGATAGCTCACACTCAGGCATGACTGTTAAAAAGTAACAAGTGTCACTTCTGGGCTAGTGTCCAGGGGATGGCCATGTAGTCCCACGCCCTCCAGGGCAGGAGCTGGAGAGAAGCTCCTGCGTGAGACCTGCTTAGGAGAGGCATAGTTACCCTCTGAAGTGAGTGAGGTGGGTGTCGGTTTGGTTAACCCTAAACCCAGCACTCTCTTTCCTAGTGCACTAGAGCCCTGTCCCTGACTAATACAACTCGGTGTCCTTTAATGCTCCTGCCATTTCATGTAATGGGGATCAAGATGCATGTGTTATATCTAAATGGGTATTTGGTGACAGTAAAGTAGCTTTACTGATGAAATATAGCTTGAGATATCTGATAACAGCAAAATACTCTTTCCACCTTATTTCTGAAGAGTATCTCTGAAGGATAAAACCCTCCTCCTCTAAGTCATTTGCTTTATGAAGTATTGAAGTCATTTGCTTTGCCAGTCCTTGTGCACTTATACTTTGAAATCAGTTGTCCCTTCATTCTTGGCAAAGAAAAAATAAGATGTTTTGCAAATTGGCGGTCACACTGGCAAATGTGGATGTCAGTCTTTCTTCTGGCTACATAAGCCAGATGGTAGAACTCTGAGCAATCACGGCAGGATGGAGGGAACTCCTTTCTGATCGTCAGACTTCCAGACGAGGCATAATTAGTAAACAGGGGCCCTTGGCCAACTAGCACTCCCATACATACGCCAATTAGTTGTTCTTTGTAAACCGAGAGTGTTTTTATTGCTGATATTAGTTCTGAGGTTGAATGAGGGTCAAAAGGAGAGCTATGTATTACCCCCAAAGTATCCTCAGTCAAAACAAGGTTGAGTATTGAGTCTTCCAATTCCAGCTTTGGAATAATTCAGTTTGATTGAATATTACATTAGAACAGCAGGATCTAAGGCTGGAGAGATGGCTTCGTGGTTAGGAGTACTTGCTTCTGTTACAGAGGATCTTTCTGTCCCCAGCAGGATTACAAATGTAAACCACAATACCTGGCTCCTTTAAAAAAAAAATGTTTGTTCTAGTTATGAAACCCAGGACCTCATGCTTACAACCAAAGCACTCCACCAAGCAACCATCTCCTCAGCCCCGGAGGCCATACTTTTTGGTAGTAATCACGATGCCTTAGTTTCTTTCTCTCTTGCCATGTTAAAATACTAATACTTCAACAACAACAACAACAAACAACTTATGGGAAGGAGAAGAGATTTATTTTAGGTCACACTTTCAAGTAAAGTGTATCATGGAGGAGAGTCAAGACAGTAGAAGTCCAAAGTGTCCAATGAGAGAAGAGAGCAATGAATGCCTGTTACTGCTGCTCAGTCTCCTCTCTCTCTCTCTCTCTCTCTCTCTCTCTCTCTCTCTCTCTCTCTCTCTCTCCTTACATAGTCTAGGATCTCCAGTCTAAGGCATGGTCTCGACCACAGTTAAGATGGATCTTTTCACATCAATCAACATAATCAAGCATGCTCAGAGCCTCATCTCCCTGGTAACTCTGGATTCTGCCAGGATGACAGTAGTAACAATCACATCGCCCAGGATGACAGCAGTAACAATCACATCGCCCAGGATGACAGTAGTAACAATCACATCGCCCAGGATGACAGCAGTAACAATCACATCGCCCAGGATGACAGCAGTAACAATCACATCGCCCAGGATGACAGCAGTAACAATCACATCGCCCAGGATGACAGCAGTAACAATCACATCGCCCAGGATGACTTTGTACTGTGTGGGAACTTTACTAATGAGTATTAAAACCAAATCAATGCATTACACCACAGCACACTTTCAGATTATTGGAGTATATTATTGTAGCTATATATAAGTTGGTAAATGTCAATTCATGACTCTTCCATTAATGTTTAAATTTCTCTTATAATACTAAGTTGCTCTAAACAAGACAAAGTAAAATACTTCTTACTGTGGGTTAAAAGAATCAAAACTCACTAATTCGGCACATATTTTTCTGGTTATTATTGAATTTATAATTTAACCGTATTGTTAGGATTGCTCAGAAAGTAAAGAAAAAGATCAAGTTTTTAGAAATTAGTATTGTTCCTTAAGGTAAAATGAAGACATAGAGATAATTTCTCTTCGAAAGCATAGACAAAACATTATTATAAAATTATTTTACAGTGGAAACTTTGAAATCTGTTTCCTAAACCACAAGATTGATAATGAAGTTGTCATAGATTTGCCTGATTATTACCTTTAAAGACCTGCTCCCTTGCGTTCTCCTTTCTTTTCTTCCTGGAGATTGAATTCAGAGCTTGAATTGATGAGAGAATTCAGAGCCTCACACAGCTAGCCAAGCCCCTTGTCACTGGGCTACACCTAAGCCCAAGGCTCACTCTTTTAAATATTTGTTTATTTATTATATGTAAGTACACAGTAGTTGTCTTCAGACACTCCAGAAGAGGGTATCAGATCTCGTTACGGATGGTTGTGAGCCACCATATGGTTGCTGGGATTTGAACTCGGGACCTTCGGAAGAGCAGTTGTTAGTGTGTTCACAAAAATTACACAACCATCCTCTGAAAAAGAAATCTCATGCTTACAAGCCAATAGCTCCTCATTCTCTGCCATCCCCGAGCCCACCCAACCAGTTCTTTTTTCTGTCTTTAGAGGTTTATCTATTCTGCACACTTCTACACAGATACCACTATCTGATGTATACAGATGCACATATGCTCCTGCAGCATTTTGAGAGTTCACTAAGCATGCTGTTTTCAAGGTGAATCCATATTGTAACATCTGTCAGGACTTCTTTCCCTTCTGTGGATAAGTAATCTATTCCATCATATGGTTCATCTAGATGCTCATCTATTGGCTTTTGAGGGTATTGTCTACTGTGCTCCTGCCTCCTATAATCATCCTGGGAAAACACAGTATAAGAAATGGTGGCATAAACCGGCAGGATTTGCTGAAGGAGGCAGAGGCACGAGTTCGAGGCCATCATGGGCTAACACATTTTTTAAATGTTTGAAGTGCCTTAGACTCTTGCTATATTTTCAAAATAAAATTTCATTAAGCTCAAAAAAAAAAAAAAAAAAAAAGAAGAGAAAAGAAAACAAAAGAAAAAAGAAAAAAGAGAGAGACAATAAAATAAATGGTGGTATACTTTTCAGTGCCTTTTGTCTGGTGTGTTTGGTTTTGTTTTTCCATAAAAGAAATATGTCCATTCTGTTCCCTCTGTCGCACATCCTGCACTGAACTATGACTCTTCCCTGATTACTCAAAACTATTAGCGTGACTATATTTTGTAGGCAGTTTCATTAAGTACATCCTCCTGTTCATTCCCTTAATGTGACTATTTCCTAGAGTCTCTCTCAATATAACTTATGATGGCTACATGGTGATTTATAACTGCAAAGGAAACATTAATTTTGATCACCTGGTTGATTCCCATTTTCTGTCTTATAAATAGCACTGCAGTGACTATTAATACGTTCTGAGAGGCCACAAAGCCTGTTTATTTTTGTCTTTTTTATTTTGTTTGGTTTGGTTTGGTTTTTGGAGAGAGGTTTTCACTGCACACAGCCTTGTACATAGCCTTGGCTGTGCTAGAACTAGCTCTATAGACCAGACTGGCCTTGAACTTAAAGAGATCTGCCTGCCTCTGCCTCCACAGTACTGGGAATAAAGGCGTGCGCCGCTGCTGCTGCTGCTGCCACCACCCAGCTGATTTTGCCTTCCTGTTATACTGTGTCACATTAGCATCTTTGTCTCACAAGAGACACAATATGTACAAAATGAATGTGTTTGACTAAGAAGCTTTTAAGTATTTGAGTCTTTATAAATTTGTGAAAAATCCCCAACGGACAAACTGATGAATGGATGGGGATTGATTTTGAACCCTTGCTCAGTATTCTCAAGTTATTAACATGTTTTGTTAATTTCCACCCTAACTGGATATACATGGGAATTCCTGGCCATACCGATTTGTTTAAATACATGGAACTGGTTGCTGAAGAGAGTGGTGGTTTTGCAGCTTAAATGTTTGACATCCCTTGTAGAACAAATGTGTTGAACTATTTGAGTTTTTCACCATATTTCGTTATTGCCCTGCAGAGCGTGTCAGTGAAGGAAGGAGTCTGGGGGCCGCAGCCTGGTGCTGGTGAGGAATAAAAGGGCTGTTTCATGATTTTCATGATTGGCCTCTCTGAAGGAGCATCTTACAGGGTGGCTTAGTCTCAAAGTGTAGAACTGTAGCACAGCATTAGATTTTGCTAGATAGTGATCCAATTGAGTATCCATTATACAAAATAAACATGCAAGGTCTTTGAATAAGGGAAATGTATACAAAATAATGTAAATACTTAAACTAAAATGGTTATATGACTTCACCTGGAGAGATGGGAGCAAATGTAAAGGGCCTTGATGACAGATCAAAGCAAGTCTGGCTTAGTGAACTAATGGGTTTACTGGGGGTTACTTTCAGAACCATATGGGAGGAACTGTTTACAAGGCATGAAGGACTTAAAGCCTGCCCAGCATGAGTAGTGATGCAGGAGCCCTGTGTGCCTGCAGATCCTTGTAGAACTTGCAGGGAAACAAGCCAGCCCCAAAGTCTGCTCTCCCCAGCAACTATTACTGCTTAGCTAGTGCTAGGGAGGGGGCCTTTTGAGTCTTGTAATTCTTTTATTTTTCCTGGGCCTTGTAAGTGGTTTTACTCCCTGAATCTTACAAGTCAGGAAGGAAGATTTCAAGTTGGAGGAAAGAGCTATACAACAAAACTCATAAAAATAAGAGGACACAAGCCAGGTGTGGAGGTGCACACCTTTAACCCTATCACTCAGGAATTAGAGGCAGGTAAGTAAGAGTTGTAGGCCAGCCGGGGCTATGTAGCAAGACCCTGTCTCAAAAATAAATTAATTTAACAAAAGATACAAATAGGATCTATCAGGGAATTTATTTACAGAAAAACTTTCAGCCAGGTTTTTCTTAGTAATACTTTTCACCAAAGAAAGAAAGAAAATCCTCTACTAGATTTTAGTTGACAACTTTTGAGGAAGGGGAAATGAGGTCAGAGCCAGGGCACACTAGAAACCACCCTGAAAAAGCTTGCTGTATGGGAATATCAAGGCCCTTTAGAGACAGCTTTGGGCCCTACACTTACACACTAACATGATTTCTGACCTTAGAATTTTTTTGTTTTGTTTTGTCTATAAAGAGGGAATAAGCATCTTGGTAGAGCTACAGTAACTGTGTACTGTAGGTACTGTAGGTACACAGTTACTGTCTTTGCTTTCTCTCTTTCTTTCTTTCTTTCTTTCTTTCTTAAGCTTTATTTATTTATTATATGCAAGTACACTCTAGAACAAACACTCCAGAAGAGGGCGCCAGATCTTGTTACTCGGATGGTTGTGAACCACTATGTGGTTGCTGGGACTTGAACTCAGGACCTTCAGAAGAGCAGTCAGTGCCTTAACCACTGAGCCACCTCTCCAGCCCCCACAGCTTTGCTTTCTATAGTTCCAGGTACCCTCGGTCAGCTTTGCTTTAAATCAGAAGTACTCATTGAACTTCTAAAATGTGTGTGTGTGTGTGTTTTCATATGTTATATATGCTTATACAACATATATATGTGTCTTAGTTTGGTGTTTACTGCTGTGAACAGACACAATGATCAAGGCAACTTGTCTTATAAAAAACATTTAATTGGGGCTGGCTTACATGTTCAGAGGTTCAGTCCATTATCATCAAGGCAGAAGCATGGCAGTGTCCAGGCAGGCATGGTGCAGTAGGAGCTGAGAGTTCTACATCTTCATCCAAAGGTAAATAGGAAAAGATTAGCTTTCAGGTAGCTAGGAAGAGGGTCTTAAAGCCCATACCCACAGTGACACACCTACTCCAAGGCTACACCTCCAAATAGTGCCACTCCTGGGCTAAACATATTCAAACCACTACAATACATGTGTGTGTGTGTATATATATATATATATATATATATATATATATATATATATATATATGCTTTAAATTATATGTTACTTGAAGTAATGTGGCAAAAATCACATTCAATCTCTCTCCATCGTACCCAGGACAGGATATATATATATATATATATATATATATATATATATATATATATATATATTTCCTTTGTCCAGTGTCTCCAAACTCTACAATACCCACCAGTAAGCCACTCAGAAGTCATCTGGGTGAAGCAGGAGCTAGATCTCTGTAGGTAGAGAGGGAGAGGGGCCTGTGGTGAAAACTGCAATTGCATTGAGGCCAGAGTTGAAAGGAAGATAAAGGGTTAACATGGCAAGGTGTGAGGCACTGAAGAAGATTAAATAAGATGGTGTATGTCTGGATATCTGATAACTAAGCTAGCCAGATGAGAGGAAGGTAGGACGCTCAAACAGTAACAGCAGGCTGCCAGCTCCCAATCCCCAGACCTTGAGGAGCTGTGCCAGGCTCCCCCTGGTCTCCACACATCCTTGTTTCTCGTGCAGCTAATCTTAATAGAGTCAAGTAGGGGTGAATTTTAACGCAAAGCTTCCAAGTAGGAAACTACCCAGACTACCCTATAGATGAGGAGCAAATTTAAGACTGAAAGCACGAGTTAGTTGCTAGGATATAGAGTTAACTCTCTACCTTGGCAAAGCCACAGGCTGATGACTGAAGGTGAGAACACAGATTAGTATAATTAACAGCATTTGAGACACCTGTGCCACGGCAGGGTATTAATGCTGGCTGAGGGCCTAACAGGTACCAAGCTCAAAGCTGGGGCCAGAGATGGATAGAGGCGGGGTTCCAGCTACTCCTCACTGGAGTACATGAGCAGTACATGATCGTCTTCTCGGGTGGGCTAGGGGAACATAATTACAGTGTGTGTGTTCTCTGTTGGTCCAGATCATGAAAGCCTAGAGGATCACCCAGTCTCAGTAGAGGTTACTTCAGTTTTTGTCTGTAAAAATATTTTTAACTCCATTTTTTTCTTTCAACCCTGTAGTTTCCATCAACAACGGCTCTGAGACTAATTAGTTATTATTATGTTATGCCTAATCTGTAAGCTTTGGCCCTGACTGACTAGCTTGTAACTTGGTTAGTTACCGCTCCTTCAGTCCCAGCAGGTTTCTTCCTGAGTGTCTCCTCAGCTATCTCCCTGCTGGTTTACAGCCCTCTTCTCTGTCTCCTGTCTCTGTCTCCTGTCTCTGTCTCCTGTCTTGGCTCTCTCAGCTCTCCTGAGTCTCTCTTCTTGTCAGTGTCCCACTTCCTATTTCCTGCCTCAGCTCATTGGCCATTGACTTTATTGACAAGTGATATTTATAATTGATTCTCTACATTTGTCTAGCTTCTATCATCGTTGTATAAAACTCATGGATTATGGAAATCCAATGTTTTTTTTTTCTGTTGAATCCTTTCCAACTCTTGGGAGTTTCTCTTCATGAATTTCTCACTTTCCTATGATCGTTCTTAATAAAGTTTTCTATTTTGCTTACTTCCCCCCCGTGTTCACACCCTTAACTTTCATTGGCATGGGCTGTGAGCTGCTGTCCTGGGTCAATCTTTGATGACTATGAGTATCCATCTCACTTGTTAATTTCTTGTGTGATATACAACTGACCATGAAAGGCCCTGTTACTGTCAGAAACACAGACTCATCAGTGATCAGATTCAATGCGATAGTTTCATAATACTGGGATTCAACTCATCCATGTTTTATGGAATAACGAGAGAGATAGGTAAGATTTAATACTTTCCATAGTTCTAAGCATCTGCTGATCATACTGAAGCATGTTTCCTGCTGGCTAGTGGTGTGTGTGTGTGTGTGTGTGTGTGTGTGTGTGTGTGTGTGTGTGGTATGTGTGTAGTGTGTGTGTGGTTTGTGGTGTGTGTGTAGTGTGTGTGTGTGTGTGTGTTATGTGTGTGTGTGTGTGGTATGTATGTGTGGTGTGTGTGTGGTATGTGTGTGTGGTATGTGTGTAGTGTGTGTGGTGTGTGGTGCGTGTGTGTATGTGTGCATGTGTGTGTGTGTGGTGTGTTTGTGTGGTATGTGTGTGGTGTGTGGGGGTGGTGGTGTGTGTGTGTGTGATATGTGTATGTGTGTGTGGTGTGTGTGTGTGTGTGTATGTGGTGTGTGTGGTGTGTGGTGTGTGTGTGTGTGTGGTATGTGTGTGTGTGTGGTGTGTGTGTGTGGTGTGTGTGGTGTGTGTGTGTGTGTGTGTGTGTGTGTGTGTGGTGTATGTGTGTGTGTGTGGTGTTTGTGTATGTGGTGTGTGTGGTGTATGTGTATGTGTGTGGTGTGTGTGTGTGTGTGTGTGTGTGTGTGTGTGTGTAAAATGCTAGGGATCAAAACTAGGGTCTTGTACATGGTAGGCAAGTGCTGTAATTCTGTGTCACTGAGCTACACTCCCAGTCTGCTTTCTTTCTGCTATTACTGTTCTCTCATCATTGACAATGTAGAGATAGCTCCCAGTATCTTTAACTTAACAAAGATTGAGCTCTTGCTCTCAATCTCAGAAAGGGCCTTGCTCTGTAACTCATACTGCTTGAGACTTACTTTGTGGTCCAAGGTGGCCTCAAATTTGCAGTCCACTTTTCTCCGCCCCACTTCTGGGGGCTGCCTTTACAGGCACATGCCACTCTGTCTAGCACTAAAGGCAATTTTAATGTTGAGATATGCCCCTGAACAGCCATGGCTCCTTGATCAGCTTCAAGCCCATAATGCAAGGAGGAGGGCGTCTTCTGAGGAAACTAGTGGATAGAACCTTAGCTCTTCTGTAATGTGATCAGTATTAAATCTGCTCTTGGCTCCAGAAGGTGTTTTTCTTGGTTTTCACCTTTAATTATAGGTACCTCTCCTATTGTATACATCCACATATTCAGCAAAACACATGCACTCCCACGAAAAAGCCTGTTTTGAGAGAAAGCTTTTCTATCCAGCTCTTTCTGTTCAAACCTTCTTTGCTCCTGATTCAGCCCTGTGAATGCAGGTTTATATTTAGCCCCACTTGGAGTTTCCATATGTTCCTTCTAAAAACATTTCCTATTAAGGAACTTGCAGTTTTGCTCTCTTAGAGAAATGCTGAGTGAACATGACTGAGGTGGGTCGTGTGTTTGGCATCATGTCTGACTGAAGCAGGCATAAGGAATACCTCACAGAAAGTTCTCCTGCCTGCCACCTGAGTTCATCTTCCTTAGTATTAGCGATTTCTTGCCTTTACCCACTGTCTGGGCACGACTCTGCTTCGAGGAGTGGAGATGCCCGAGACTGGAAGATATCACAGCATGAGGGGAAACAGGAAGAGACAAATGAGCTCTTGTAGGTAGAGAGGAGCCATGATGTTTGGGCTAACAGGGCAGAACTCAGAGAAAGCGAAGCATCTGGGCGCCAAGCACACTGGCTCCTTTGTTTCTTTTTTATTCTTTCTTTCTTTCTTTCTTTTTTTTTGTTTGTTTGTTTTGTTTTTCCAGATAGGGTTTCTCTGTATAACCCTGGCTGTCCTGGAACTCACTTTGTAGACCAGGCTGGCCTCGAACTCAGAAATCCACCTGTCCCTGCCTCTGCCTCCCGAGTGCTGGGATTAAAGGCTTGCACCACCACACCCAGTTCTTTTGTATCTTGATCTCCTCCTCTTCTTATTTTAGTATTATTTTTAATGACTTCTCTTTAATTTTTTTGAGATTATGATATAGTTACATCATTTACCCCTTCCTTCCCTTACTCTCTCCAAACCCTCCTATATACCTCTCTTTGCTCTCTTCCAAACCTGTGGCTTATTTTTTTTATTAATTTTTTTTTTTTTTGCTATATACATATAAGTATATGAAGTGGAAGCTTAAAGGTTCTTTGGAAAGTCAGTTGGATGGTATTTTGCTGGGGCAAACCCATGAAGAAACATTTAGCTGAAGCAGACGCAGGTGGAAGGCTGTTCTGTTAAAGCAAGCACGTGAAAGGATGGGATTCTTCACTAATGGCAGGCGCATGCGTTGGTTCGCCTTACATTGCGTAGTTGAGCTGCATTTGTCGGGACTCCATAGAGAGAAAAACACCAAAAACCTTCTGGTGGTGTGCTGCAGTTTCTTGCTGCTTCCATGGGCTCAGGTTGATTGGCAGACTGATGTCAGCTGAGAGAGATGCACTTCCTGAGGCAAGACACATGCTGGTAAGGCCTGTGGAAGATATGTGATAGTTGGAGGGAGTATAAATAGGACTTGACAGACACTGACAGAGGCTGATCTAGGTTTGCTTAGAGAGCTGGCTGTGTAATGCTTGCTGGTCTCCAGGTCCATCCTGCTGACTTGGGCTGAGGCTGAGGCCTGGCTGTTTCTGCCACTGTTGCTGATTTGCTGATTTGTGTTTGCAATCCCAACTCTACCAAACTGAACTTCTGATTTCCAGACAACACAGATGGGACTTGCTCCAAAGAACCTTTCTAAACAGGTCCACTCCCCTGCCACCCCTGTATCCTTTCTTTTGCATTACTTCTGGTGGGTGCTGGATTACAAGGGAGGTTAAAGCATTTGAGAACCACCATTAAAAATAAGGTTTGAAAATAAATTAAAGTTACATATATATATATATATATATATATATATATATATATATATATATATATTTAATGTATATATATATTCCTAAGTACATAAATAAAACCGACTCAGCCTGCATAAACTCACTCGTGTATGTGGTTTAGGCCTGGGCTATAAGAGCCAGAGGACGGGGGAGTTTGCCGTGTATGTGGTTTAGGCCTGGGCTATAAGAGCCAGAGGACGGGGGAGTTTGCCGTGTATGTGGTTTAGGCCTGGGCTATAAGAGCCAGAGGACGGGGGAGTTTGCCGTGAGACTGTGACCCTTGAGAATGTCAGAGGTTACACCAATAAAATCTCAGCAACAAGATTACTTAAACACGAGCTGAGTAAGATCGTCAACAACAGACAAGCTAAAGTGGATATGAGAAAGCCAGGAAGGAGGCCTTAGCACTACACACAGAATTACAGACAACTAAGGGATGCTGAGAGGAGAAATGGTTTTCTCCAGGGAAGAGCACACACTCGGGTTTTTAATGAGTGGATTTTGGCCAGCTTCAGCAGTGGGTCCCTACAGTCAGTTTGTGGGGAACAGTCTGTAGTCTTGTCAACAGCCTAGATTGTTTGGGGGTTACTATAAGACTGATCTGGCCAACAACTCAAATATAATCCATTCCCAGTGTCAGAAGCATCATTTGCTAACAAGATGTCCAGTTGGGGCTCAGTCTACCGCATTATCTTCAGTTTTCATTTAGAACAGCTTCATATTGTATTTTAGAAAGCTTCTGATGTATTAGGTGTCCTACTACCCCTTAAATAGCCCTTACTTTAGACTGTCTCTCCTTATATTCCCTTCCTTGTCACCCTCCCCCACTGGACCTCCCGTTCCAGCTCCCTACACATTCCATCCATAACTCTATTGTTTTCCTTTCCTAAGGAGATCTATCTGTCCCCTCTAGTCCTTTACTCTAGACCTAACCTCTGTGGTTCTATGGACTGCAGCTTGGTTATCATTGACTCCACAGCTAATACCCACATATGAGCAAATACCTACCATATTTGTCTTTCTGGATACATGTTGTCTCACTTAGGATGACTTTTTCTAGTTCCACCTATTTACCTGCTGTCTTAGTCAGGCTTTCTATTCCTGCACAAACATCATGACCAAGAAGCAAGTTGGGGAGGAAAGGGTTTATTCAGCTTACACTTCTATACAGCTGTTCATCACCAAGGAAGTCAGGACTGGAACACAAGCAAGTCAGGAAGCAGAAGCTTATGCAGAAGCCACGGAGGGATGTTCTTTACTGGCTTGCTTCCCCTGGCTTGCTCAGCCTGCTCTCTTATGGAACTCAAGACTGCCAGCCCAGAGATGGTCCCACCCACAAGGGGCCTTTCCCCCTTGATCACTAATTGAGAAAATGCCTTACAGCTGGATTTCATGGAGGCATTTCCTCAACTGAAGCTCCTTTCTGTGTGATAACTCTAGCTGTATCAAGTTGACACAAAACTAGCCAGTACACCTGCAAAATGATGTTTGTTTTTTTTTTCAGCTGAGTAATACTCCATTGTATAAACATGTCACATTTTCCTTTTCAATTCTTCTGTTGATAAACATCTAGGCTATTTCCAATTTCTGGCTACTATGAATAGAGCCAAAATGAATAAATATGGTTAAGCTAGTGTGTCTGTGGTAGGATGAAGTGCCCAAGAATGAGATAGCTGCATGATGAGGTAGATGGATTCTCATCTTCCTGCGGAAACTCCACACTGACTTCCACAATGGCTGGGCAAGTTTGCACTCTCCTCAGCAGTGGATGGGTGCTTCCTTTACTCCACATCCTCACCAGCATAAGCTGTTGCTTGTTTACTTTACTCTTAGCCATTCTGACAGGAGTAAAATGAAATCTCAAAGGAGCTTTGATTTGCATTTCCCTGATTTGCATTTCCCTGATGACTAGTGACGTTGAATGTTTCTTTTAAGTGTGTCTCGGCTATTTGAGGTTCCTTTTTTAAGAATTATTCTCTGTTTAGATCTGCACTCCATTTTTAATTGGACTGTTGGCTTTCTTGATATCTAGTTTTTTGAATTATCTTATATATTTGGGACACTAGTCTTCTATTGGGGGGGTGATAAAAATCCTTGCTCATTCTATAGGTGCCACTTTGTTCAAATGGCAGTGTCCTTTGCCATGAGCAAGCTTTCCAGTGTTATGAGGTTCCATTAGTAAATGTTCAATCAGCCTTTCCCTGTGCCACTGGGTTCAATTTCTCTTTATCAGGTTGAGTGTATAAGGTTTTAGGTTGAGGTCTTTCATCCATTTGGAGTTGAGTTTGTGCAGAGTGATGTGTGGATATCTTTGCATTCTTCTACATGCAGCCACCCAAATTGATCAGCACCATTTATCGAAGATACTGCCTTTATTCCACTGTGTTTCTGGCTTATGGAAAGTCAGGTGTCCATAGGTGTGTGCATTGATGTCTGCGTCATTAATTCAAATCTGTCAATCAGCGTGTCTGTTTTTACCTTACTGTAGCTCTATGGTGATAGAGTGAGGCTGGGGATACCTCACACTGTCATTTGATTACTCAGGCTTCTTTCAGTTTTTTTGTTGTTTCCATATGAAGTTGAAAATTGTCCTTTCAAGATATGCATAGATTTGCATTGGAATTTTTATGGGAATTGCATTGAATCTGTTGATTGCTTTTGGTAGGATGGCCGTTTTTACTATGTTAATCCTACTGATCCATGAGCATGGGAGATCGTTCCATCTTCTGATATCTTCTTCATTTTCTCTCCTCAGTGTCTTAAAGTTTTTTATCTTTCAAGTCTTTCACATTATTGTGAAACTTTATATACCCCAAGATATTATACACTATTTGAGGCTGTTGTGAAAGGTGTTGGTTCCTTGATTTTTTTTTTCAGTCCATTTGCCCTTTGTATATAGGAGAGCTACTGATTTTTGTGAGTTAATTTTGTATCCAGCTTCTTTGCTGAAAGTGTCTCTCAGGTGTAGGAGTTTCCTTGTGGAATTTTTTGGGTTACTTATGTAAGCTATCATATTTTCTTCCTTTTCAATTTTTTGATCACCTTCAGTTGCCTTATTGCTTTAGCTAAGATTTCAGGTACTTACTGAATAGGTATGAAGAGAGTGGACAACCTTATCTTGTTCCTGATTATAGTGGAATTGATTTACGTTTCCCTTCATTAAAACTGATGTTGGCTATAAGCTTGTGGCAAACTGCCTTTATTGGGTTAAGGTATGTCCCTTGTATTCCTAATCTCTGCAGGGTTCTTATCATGAGGGGAAGTTGGACTTTGTCAAATGCCTTTTGTACATCTAATGAAAATATTATGAGATTTTTTTGTCTTGGTTTATTTATATGGTGGATTATATTTAGCGACTTACATATGTTGACCCATCCCTGCCTCTCTGGGATGAAGCCTATTTGATCATGGTGAATGATATCTCTGATGTGTTTTTGAATTCAGTTTGAAAATATTTTATTGAGAATTTTGGGAAATTGGTCTATAATTCTCTTTCTTTGTTGAGTCTTTATGTGGTTTGGATACCAGGGCCACTGTGGTCTTTTAAAACAAATTTGGCAATGTTTCTCCTGTTTCTTCCTGTGGAATAATTTGAGAAGTATTGACATTAAGTCTTCTTTGAAAGTCTAAAAACCAAAACAAACAAAGAAACAAAACAAAACAAAACCCAACCCACCACCACCAACAACAAAAAACCCCAGAAAGTCTAGTAAAAGTTTGGGCTAAAATTATCTGGCCCTTGATTTTTTTGAGTTGAAAGACATTTACTGTTTCTATTTCACTAGGAGATACAGGTCTGTTGAAATTGCTTATCTGATATTGAATTAACTTTGTTAAGTTCTATGTATTGAAAAAAATTTCCATTTTCTTTTAGATTTTTCAACTTGGTGGAGTACAGTTCTTGAAGTATGCCCTTATTCTCAGGATTTTCTTGGGGTCTGTTGGTATGCCTCACTTTTCATTACTAACTTTGCTCATTTTAAAATTTGGATAAGGGTTTGTTGATCTTATTGATTTTTCTCAAAGAACCAACTTTTTGTTCCATTGATTCTGTATCTTTTTGTTTGCTTGTTTCTATTTTATTGATTTCAGCACTGAGTTTTATTATTATTGCCTCTACTCCTATGGGTATGACCTCTCTTTTCTTTCCTTCCTTCCTTCCTTCCTTCCTTCCTTCCTTCCTTCCTTCCTTCCTTCCTTCCTCTTATTTATATGAGTACACTGTAGCTGTCTTTAGACACAACAGAAGAGGGTATTAGATCCCATTACAGATGGTTGTGAGCCACCATGTGATTGCTGAGAATTGAACTCAGGACCTCTGGAAAAGCAGTCAGTGCTCTTAACCTCTGAGCCATCTCTCCAGACTCCCTCACCTCCTTTTTTTTTTTTTTTTTTTAGACAGGGTTTCTCTGTATAGCCCTGACTGTCCTGGAACTCACTTTGTAGACCAGGCTGGCCTCGAACTCAGAAATCCACCTGCCTCTGCCTCCCGAGTGCTGGGATTAAAGGCGTGCACCACCACGCCTGGCTTTGTTTTTTGTTTTTTTATTTTTTGTTTTTCAAGACAGGGTTTCTCTGTGTATCCCTGGCTGTCCTGGAACTCACTCTGTAGGCCAGGCTGGCCTCAAACTCAGAAATCCACCTGCCTCTGCCTCCCGAGTGCTGGGATTAAAGGCGTGAGCCACCACGCCTGGCTCCCCACCTCCTTTTTGTTCTAGAGTAATAATATGTGCTGTCAAGTTACTAACATGAGACCTTTTCAACATTTTTTTTTTTTTCATGTAGGCACTTAGTGCTATGAACTTGCCTCCTAGAACCACCTCATTGTGTCCCATCAGTTTGGGCATGTTGTGTATTCATTCTCATTCAACTCTGGAAAGTCTTTAATTTCTGTCTTGACCCATTTTTCACTCTGCAGTACATTGTTCAGTTTCCATGAGTTTGTAAGTTTTTTGTTGTTTTTGATATTGATGATGATGCATCATGTTTATTAAATTATAAACAGATATAATTTTCTTGTATCTGTTGAGATTTGCTTTGTGTCCAAGTATGTGGTCAGTATTAGAGAATGTTTCATGAGTTACTGAGAAGGTATATCTTTTTGTGTTTGGGTGGAATATCCTGAAAATTTATTAGGTCCATTTGGTTTATGATGTCAGTTGGCTTCAGTATTTTTCTTGTAGTTCTTGTTGGATGATCTGTATTGGCTAAAATGGGGTATTGACGTCTCCCATTATCATTGTGTGAGAATCAATCAGTATGTGATTTAAACTGGATAATGCTTGTTTTATGAACTTGAGTACCCTTGTATTGGTACATAGATGTTAAGAACTGGCAAGCCGGGCCAGGCGTGGTGGTGGTGCATGCCTTTAATCCCAGCACTCAAGAAGCAGAGGCAGGCGGATTTCTGAGTTCGAGGCCAGCCTGGTCTACAAAGTGAGTTCCAGGACAGCCAGGGCTATAAAGAGAAACCTGTCTCGAAAAACCAAAAAAAAAAAAAAAAAAAAGAATTGGCAAGCCATTTTGGTGAAATTTTCCTTTGATGCTTATGTAGTCTTCTTTCCCAACTCTTCTGATTAGTTTTGGTTTGAAGTCTATTTTGTCAGGTATTAAGATGGCTACAAGCCTGGTCTACAAAGTGAGTTCCAGGACAGCCAGGACTATACAGAGAAACCCTGCCTCGAAATAAAAAAAAAAAAAAAGTTGGCCACATAGCTTACTTCTTATGTCATTTGCTGTGAATGCCTTTTCCCGTCTTTTTACCCTAAGGTGATGTCTATTCTTAATGTCAAGGTATGTTTCTTGGATTCCAAAGAAGAATGGGTCTGTTTCTACATCCATTCTGTTATTCTGTGTCTTGGTTGAAACCACTGATGTTGAGAGATATCAATGAGAATTATTTGTTTATTCATGTGATTTAATTTTTAATAATTTATTTTTATTTTATGTACATTGGTGCTTGCCTGCATATATATCTGTATGAGGATATCAGATTCCCCTGAAAAAGGAGTTACAGACAGTTGTGAACTGCCATGTGGGTACTGGGAATTGAATCCAGGTCCTCTAGAAGAACAGACAGTGCTCTTAACTCCAGAGCCATCTCTCAAGCCTGTTTCATGTTATTTGTAGTTTTTTGTGGTGTGTGTATCCCGTTTTGATCTGCTGGTCTTGGATTATTTATTTCTTTTGTTTGGTTGGGTGTGATCAATTTCTTTATGTTGGAGTTTTTCTTGTAGTATCTTTTGGAGTGCTGGATTTATAGAGAGATATTGTTCAACATTTTTTTAAATCATGGATTATTTTATTTTTAAAATCTGTTCTGATTGTAAGTTTTGCTGGGTACAGTAGTCTGGACTGGCATCTGTGGTCTCTTAGAGTCTTTAGAACATCTGTCTAAGCCCTTGTGGGTTTTTTGTTTTCATTGAGAAGTCAAGGTTATTCTAATAGGTCTGTCTTTGTATGTTAGTTGGTCTTTTTAATTTGCATCTTTTAATAATCTTTCTTTATTCTGATGTTTAGTGTTTTGATTATTATGTACTAAGAGGAATTGTTTTTCTGGTCCTGTCTATTTGGTGTATGCTTCTTGTCCCTTGATAGGCATCTTCTTTAGGTTATGGACATTTTCTTCTATGATTTTCTTGAAAATATTTTCTATGGCTTTGACCTAGATTTTCTTCTTTTTCCTCTATTTCTATTATTCTTAGATTTGGCCTCTTCATAGAGTCTCAAATCTCCTGGACATTTTATGACAGTATTTTTTTTTTTTTTTAAGATTTAACATTTTCTTTGAGCAATGTATCTGTTACAGAGCTGAGAATGAGAGTGGGATACTGAGTTTGGAGACATGAAGGGAGAGGAGGGGATCTGCAGTTAGCTTACCTGTGTCCTGGTAGAGTGGCCTGTAGATTCTCAGGGAGTGCTTGGGAGCTAGGATAAAGTGATATAAAGTATATCTGTGTCAGGGGTGGGGGTGGGGAGTTGGTAGGGGAAGACCTGTGTGATACAGTGGAGGCCAGGACAGTGGAGATCTCAGCATGTGTTCTACTGAACTGGGGGATTAGATTTAGAAGACAGGAAGGAGAGATAAAGATCTGTAGCTAGTCTACCAAGCAGGTAGAGTGCAGACACATGCTTGGATGCTTGGTAACTCTCTCTTCTCTCTCTCTCTCTCTCTGTCTGTCTCTGTGTGTGTGTGTGAGAATGGGCACATGGTGCACGTGCATGTGGAGGTCAGAGCGCGATATCCGTTTTCTTCTCTTTGCTTCCCTCCTGATTGCCTTGAGGCATTTCTCTCATAGGACCTAAAGCTTGCCATTTAGGGTGGGCTGGACAACAGCGCTCAGAATCAGCCTGTCTCTATTTCCCAGCCTGGAGATACAGGCATGCATAGCAGTGCCCATGGGTGCTGGGGATTCAAACTCAGTCGCCATATTTGCAAAACAAGCCATCTCCCCACTCCCTACATATTAATTTTAAACTGAATAAATGGTTTATTATTTTAAGTTTAACACTGCTGATATAAAAAACATCAATAATTATGACTCATATAAATAAAAGTCCTTTAGAATCCTCAATAATTTTATAATTTAATGGATTCCTAAACCAAAGAGCAGGAGTGATACATTTAAACAGTTACTTTAAATAACCTTTTAAAAGGTTGATATCTCAATATATTTGTCTTTAAACTGAGATTACAGAATACCCTTTGTCTTAACTACACTGCAGGCTTCTGTCTATAAAAAGACACACCAATATCATGAGTATGGATTTCAATTCTGAAGCACAAGGAACTCAAGGACATTTCCTCACCTTTCTGTATATTGGAGATTGATAGCCTAACCAATTTCCCTTGGATTACACTAATGAAAGTTCACCACAGCCCAAGTTTTCTGGTAACAAAACTAATTTTTGACTCTACACCATGTAAACAGTTTTTGAACTTTGACAAATGGTGTTTCTTGCTACTCTAAGTATGGTAAGTGTAAGGGGCTAGGGAGATGGCCAGCTTGTTAGTAAAGTACTTGCATCGCAAGTGTCAGTACCTATGCTTGATCTGCAGCATCCATAGAAAGCAATGGATGGCATGGTAGTGTGCACCTGTCATCCTAGTGATGGAGGCTTGGCCTGAGAGTAGGATCCCTGGAACTCCATCCCTGGGTAGCCTGGCTTCTGTGGAGAAGTTCCAGGTCAATGAGAGACACAGAGTCCAGTGGAGTAAGTGATTATTGTGAGTAGGTGCTCCACATGACACGCCCTGATTCTTCATCACTTCCCAGTTCTTCAACAATGTAGATGTCACTGTCTCATGCTTTACAAAGGTGAAGGAGTGATCTTGTCGATTTAAACCCAGACACTGATCCCATGTACTTGAACCCAGGCCTATGCCTGTTTCATTATAAAATTGTGGAATTTAAACAAATCCATAGTTTATGAACATTTTCATTGAATTGTCCTTATTTGTTTGTCTTAGAGGTTGGGTTCCTGGCTGTTTTGTCTCCCTGCCTCAGAGAGATACACTGAAGTCCTAAGAACCCTGTATCTGTTATGTTTCTGTTGCTGTGATAAAATATCATGATCAAAGCAACCTAGGAAAGAAAGAGATTATTCAGGCTTATGGTTCCCGAGGGAGAGAGCATAATGGTTGGGGAACCATGGCCACTGGCAGCCAGAGAAGCTGAGAGAGCATGTTTATCTTAGACAGGAAGCAGAGAGAGCAAACTTGGGGCAAGGCTACAAACTCTCTAAGCCAGACCCCAGTGGCATAGGTGATATATTTCCTCTAGCAAGGCAGAGGCTCCTAACAGTTCTAATACCATACCCAAACAGCATTACTAACTGGAGACCAAGAGAAAAACCTCAACGTATATGGGGCTTTTCTCATTCAAATCATCACACACTCAAATCTGTGAACAAAGAATTATTTGCAAATACAGATATTTCTCAATGTGTGGGGTTTGTTCCCTATACAAATCAATCATAAGTTGAAAATGTTTTAAGACAAAATGCATTGAAGAGATGACATGGTGGTATAGGCCTGGAGTCACAGCAACATGAGAGGCTGAGGCAGGAAGTTCAAGTACAAGGCCAGCCTGGGCTTACAGAATCAGTCTAAGGCTAATCTAGGTAGCTCAGTGAGACCATCTCCATGTCTCCAAAAAGTAAAAAGAGGGCTGGAATATAACTCAGCAGTGGAGTGCTTGCCTTAGAACCAGAGAAAGCAGAAGCACTGAATAGAAGCTAACCTATGGACTATCACAGCTGGCAGTACAATACACTGTGGTGTGTACATTGCTTCTCCTTAAGATCAAGACGTTGACTGTGAGACACTGGCCAGCATCTCAAGGTACTTACCAAATAATGCTAGCCTGGGAAAGGATGAAATGCAACCTGAAGTAGTTTCCACTGAATGCACGCTGCTGTCCCCACTGCTGTCCCTGAATCACTGTAAGTCAGGGACCATCCATACTTATTTGCAGATATAACCGAGTAAAGATGAGGTAATATGGGGTTGGGGTGGGTCTGAAACCCAGTAACTGGCGTCCTATAAAAAGAGGGGGCTTTGGAGACAGATGCAGAGGGAGAACATGTATGTAAAATTGGAGATAGAGCTGGGGTTTCTCTTGCTACAGCCAAGGGGCACATGGAAGGCTACCAGAGGCAAGAGAGGACCCTTTCCTGAAACCTATGGAGAGAACATGGCCCTGCTGATTGTGACATCCAAAATTCTTTGTGTGTACTTGTGCATGTTTCAAGGTAACTTGTTTGATGTTCTTTTTTCAAAGCTGCCCTGGGAATTAATATAGTGGCTTGCTATTATGGAGCCAGCTGAACGTAAGATCTGGAGAATAGGTCATGACCTTCGCTGTCCTGCTGTGGCAGGATCAAGTAGATTCTTCTGGACAGATTGTCATGGAATGAGCAGGAACTAGAATGAACTGAACTCAAAATCTGATGCTGTGTGACTTTCCTGGGAAGACGTAAACACCACAGATAGGGCACTGACAACAGACACAAGGAATGATTCCACCCAAGTTCAGTGTAGTGAAGCAGTGAGATCTTGAGGGTTACTCACAGGAGTGTGGGTGACTCAGAGGCAGCTGCATCACTGGAAAGCCCACCCCAGTGATTCATGAAAGCCATATCCTTGGAGGTGGCCGTCCAGCTGGAATGCAGCGCCCTGCTGAGAGACTCCTCTCCTAAGAATTCTTGCTGCTTTTATAACCTTGAGAAGGGGCCTTTACTAGTCTTGTAAGTTTTGTTTGCTTTCTGGGTCTCACTAGGTCCCAGGAGGGGCCTGGGAATGCTTCGTTTTGGAGGAAATAGTTGCTCAGCACCTGGTCCTGACTGCACAGATTTTAATGGTCTAGTTAGGGAGTGAGGTCATTGAGAATCTTAAAACAGTAATGAGACACTGCCTTGGCTGTAAGGTAAAGAATGACATAGCAAGTCCTTCTGTTTGAAAAAAACAAACGTGAAGGCAGTGAGAAGCCCTTGAGAGACCTTCGGCCTCCTCATTGCCTTCACGCTTGTTTTGTCAAAGGCTGCACAAGGAGAAAAAGAGCCAGTTGTGCTTCCCCAGTTCTTGTTCCTGGGCTAGGATCGATGTGTGTTGTGCTGTCTGGTGGGCTTTCCTTACACTGCAAGGTGGACCTCATCACTACCCATCCTTTCCAGAACAGGAGACCAGCTCAAGGAGGCTTCGTGACTGTGAGAACAGCACAAGTTCAGGCCCTGTCCTATCAGACTCCCTGATCGCCCCATGGCATCTGTCACTCCGGCTGCTGCAGACGACTTGGATTGCTTTAAGAGGTTCCTTCGAACGAGTTGGATTTGGGATCACAGAAGAGTGACCAGGTTTGCACAGAAAGGGTATTTGTGCTGGTGTGCTAATTGTCCTACAATGGACAGAAAGATGGAACAGAGGTCATGCTTCTATGCCACAAGTTGCTATTTTTTTATTTTTTATTTTTTGAGACAGTGTCACTGTGTAGGTAAGATCTGACTGGCCTGGAACTCACTGTGTAGACAGAGATCTTCCTGTCTCTGCCTCCTGAGTGATGATGGGATTAAAAGCCTGTGCCACCACAGCTGGCCTGCTGTGCCATAAATATATTCTAACTCTAGCCATTTGCTGACTTTGTGGTAGGAACACATATTCAGGACAGGGTTGTTTTGGCAAATGTGATGTCCAGTTAGCATCGCTAAATCATGTACCCGGCAGACCTGACAGAATGTTTGCGTTCCATCTACAGGATTTACTAAAACAAAAGCAAAACAAGAAAACCCACCATTAACCTATTCATTAGGATCCTGAGTAGTATGTAACATTACACACAAAAAAATGGCATTTTATCCCATTATCCTGTGCCCATGGGGTCCAGTAGTCCACATGTAGCCATGACGGGCTTAGGACTAGAAATGCCTAGAATCCGGCAGCTCTGCCCCTGGGGTTCTGCAAGCATCTGCTTCTCTGTTCACACAGCACTCTGACAACGGCCCCTACAAGTATGATTTTATATCTGCTTTGTTCAGGGATCAGCCAGATTCAGTGATTTGTTTTGAATCAGACTCAGATTCAAAACAACTTGAAGGGCTTAATCTAATTAAAGAATTTAATGGCTCACACAGTGGAAAATTCTAGGTTGGCTGGATCCAGGTGGTTAGAGGTCACTAACAGAAGCTGCCTCTCCCTCTGTCAGGACTGAAAGACTGCCCTGTTTTGTTTAATGTTGCTAGAGCGTCTGATACATACAACCTAGGATCCCAATGAATAGGTGAAGTGTGTGTGTGTGTGTGTGTGTGTGTGTGTGTGTGTGTGTGTAAGTAAGTAAGTAAATCATGTAGACAGAAGATAAACATTCTGAGTCCTCTAAACAGTTGTCTACTGGCTCAGTTCTCTTGGGATCAGATAACTAACTGGTTAGATTCAAGGTCCTCTCCTTCACCAACAGCCTGGGTTTCTGAGAGTGTCGAAAAGCCACAGAATGGGCTCTGGTCAAGCTTTGGCTCTGCCACATTTTCTTTCTTTCTTTCTTTCTTTCTTTCTTTCTTTCTTTCTTTCTTTCTTTCTTTCTTTCTTTCTTTCTTTCTTTTCTTTTCTTTTCTTTTTTGTTTTTTTCGAGACAGGGTTTCTCTTTATAGCCCTGGCTGTCCTAGAACTCACTTTGTAGACCAGGCTGGCCTTGAACTCAGAAATCCGCCTGCTGCCTGCCTCTGCCTCCTGAGTGCTGGAATTAAAGGCCTGCGCCACCATGCCCGGCCACATTTTCACTTCTAATCCATATGGACTTCAGATGGAAGGATGTGCCCAGAGGGCAGGCCCAGGACCCATCTTAGAACTGGACCCTAAGATAGCACACCCCAAATATACAACAGTAACAGCAATTGTTATATGCTATGACCTGTTTGGGGGAAGAATTCTAAGTAGGAACTCTGTTCCTTCCTCCCTTTGTAATGGTCATCTCTTTATCCTTATCTGATAGATGGAAAACAGAAATAAATCCTCACAACTTATAATAGTCTCCAACTTATAATAGTCTGACCTTATGACAGTGTAAAAATGACGTGCATTTAATAGAAACCATACTTTGAGCTTGGAGCTTTTCCCAGGCTGGTGATGTATGCAGCAGGAACCTCCCTTGGGATGCTGATCGGTGCAGCAAGCTACAGCTTCCAGTCAGCAGCACAGAGGGCTGTCTGCAGCAGTCTGTGTTGCTAAGCTGCTCGCGGTTCCTTAGGTGCAGTGCATTCTGTGCATTCTCAGCTCAGCATTGTTTTACTGGCCATGGGCTGATCTGAATGTAACCACTTTGTACTTAGACGGACATGTGGAAATTGTAGACTGGGAGCTGATTCAGAACTTGGACCCCAGTAGAGACCTGCTCCAGGAAATAGGCAGGCAGCAAAAGCAGATGCCCACAGTAACTCTGAATCCTTCTCTGTAAAGCCTTAGGATAGGCTTCCAGCTTGGTCTGAGGTGAGGAGAAGTAAGGAATCAGGTGGTAGCAAGGTGACTGCTGCTTCTGTGACCTCAAACATGGACAAATTCCAGAAAACAGGAAGGACAGAAGAAGTGTCCTCTGCGACTCTTCTTGAGGGTGCTAGGTGATGGCCGTAGGCAGTTCTTGTTTTGTTGATGAAGCGTGCTGCAGGGGCAGGGATGGGTCAGTGGGGAAGCCATGTAAGTGAGGGCTTGAGTTGGGTCCATGGTCCCCAGGACCAGTAAGGCCGTGTGTCTATACCTCGGTGTTCTTACAGTGAGCTAGAAGTCAGGAGGCCTCCCAAAGCTTGCAGGCCAGCTGACCTGGCATAGGCAGCTGTGGACAACAATGATATCCTGTCCCAAATGAGAGCTACCCCCAGGATTTTCCGTTGACTTCCTCTGAGGTGCCATGGCACACATGCAGCTGTATATACACATCCCCCCCCATCCCTTCTCCCTCTCTCCCCCCACCCACACACACGGGGGCGAGGAGCAAATGAGCAAGAGAGCTAGATTTATTGCAGCAGGGAGGGGACTTCCCACTTATCTATATTTAATAATCGTGTCTTTGAACAAGTTGACAGTAGACAGTAACAGAAGACAAGGCGATTTCATTTTATGCATGGGTGAACCAGAGGAAAGGAAAATAATACCCCTAAGCCTTTATGAGATCTGGAAAATTAGAGAGGATCCTGGACGACAAGGAGCGACAGGAGCACGGGCCTCCTTGAGGAAGGTGTTGAGAGCAAGCTGTGAGAGGGAGGAGGGAAAGCCCGTGACTATCTGGTGAGAGCCAAAAGCTCCTGGGTCAGGAAAGTGGCTCAGGGAGGTCATCAGAGGGGTGGGCTTGGACTTGTGTCGGTAACCATCTGAGCATGAAAGTGACCTCCTGTGGTTCTGCCTTCTCTAGCTGAGGAGCTTCACAAGAGAGCTCATACATGACCATCAGTTCTTTTCTGAAAGCTATCCAAAGAGATGAAGGAAATTCAAGAGAAAGCCCCTAGTAACATCAGTAGAATATAGCATCCCCAGACTTCACACTTCAGTGTGGCATTCCCTGAACTCCTTCACTGTCTGCTAACTGCCTCTTACCTGTTTGTATGTAGCCTACCCTGAGTGTGCAGGAATCACACACTGGCCAGGAATCAGTGCTGGCCATCACTCTGTGAAGGTGCACAGGGAGGCTATACGTCTGGAGGGGAACCCAGCTTGTTCCCTATCTGTTTTGTAATATCCCAGGAAAGGACCACAGGAAGGAGCCTGGGGCATCTTTCTAGAAGGAAAAAGCACAGTCATTATATTTAGATATATTTCCGAATCACCCTCATACAACGCAAAAAGTAGACCCTTTTGCATATCCTCAGCAAAACTGAAAGGAAGGCCAGGGATGTTGGTTCACACATCAGCATCTCGTTCAGCAAGCCGAGGCAGGAGGATTGTCATGAGTTTAAGACAAGGCCGGGCAGTAGAGCGAGAACTTGCCTGAAAGAAAACTGACAACCAAAACCAAGGGAGGCTGCCAGTGAAGAGTCCTCTCTGTTCTCAGAGGCACACCGTGATTAAGGAGTCCAGTCCTCTTAACTGACAATGACACTTGGGAGTCAAGAGGACGAGGAAGATCTTACAAGCCTTGAGGGTCTCCGAAAGAATTCCTACCTTGCCAAGCAGTCACACTAAAACATGTACCTCATTAATTTTGTAGGACTCTTTTGAGGGCACACACGTATGGTTACTGAATGTGTGCCTGGTGCATACAGGAGGCTGAAGAGGACACTGGGTCCCTGGAACTGAGGTGACGTCTTGGATGTTTGTGAGCCATTATGTGGGTGCTGGGTTCTGAACCTGCATCCTTCGCAAGAGCAACAGGCACTCTCAGCCACTGAGTCGTTTCTGCAGCCCCTCTACCTCACACTGGAAGTCTCCCAAGCTGTTAGTGCCCCACGTTCTGGTCCCACCCGAACAACACTGCAGCACGCCCTGTCCTCCACGATCACAAAGGTTTCTTTCTCACTCCTGTTTCAGCCGTGAAGCTCCAGCTGGGGACCTGGGTGCTAAAGAGCGCTTGAATGTTAAGATACAAGTCTCGGCTAGGCAGGGTGACACACAACCTTTAATCCTAGCACTTGCCAGTTTGAGGCAGGTGGATCTGAGTTTGAAGCCAACTTGGTATACATAGTGAGTTCCAGGACAGACAAGGCTATATAGAGGAGAGATCCTGTTTTAAAACAAACCAAAGTCCTGGGGTAGTGAGAAAGGAGGAACTACACAGTTGTGAGGGGCTCTTTCACCCACGTGCTGATGGTAAGAACAATTTGTATGGCCAAGTATGAACTAAGGATAGGAAAATCCTGCGAAGGGTCATTAAAGACAGGCAGATAGCAGGCTGAGCACTTACATATGTACTCTATCCAATGCTCATTTCTCCCCCTCCCCCAAGTATTAAACAAGTCTTTCTTCTCAGATATTTAGAGGCACACCAGTGGTTTCTGTTTGTGCTCTCTTTAATGTCTACACTGCTATAGACGTTGATTTTCCTAAGGGCGGATGTGTGCCCTTTCTGAGCAAGTCGGTAATAATTACAACACTGGGAGCTAAGGAGGGGCAAAAGGAACACCGTAGGTAAATGTAATGTTGCAAATGCTCTTGTTGGCAGTGTGCTGGAGAGCTTGGGGGAAGTTTTAAAGTCATATACATATGTATGCAATCGTCCCCTGTGTGTGTATACATTTTCAATGGAAAGATGGAGAATAGGGAGACAGAATGGCTAGCTAGATCCCAGGAATCTGGGGAGGTCAACCATTTAAATTTTTGAATGTTTTTCTGACCCAAAGCCTACACTTTCTTGTGCCTAGTGTAGGTCCCCAAAAGAAAGAACGAAGACAGAGAATACACAACTACATATCAATGTGGGGTGATCTTTTCACTTGTGCGTATTCACCGATGAAATCGGACTAACTCCCTCTAGTGTAAAAAAGTGAGATTTAATAATAAGAAAAGGAAAAGGGGAAGCTGAGAGGTCGAGATAGCACAACGCCATGGAGCAAGTAAGGAGAAAACTTACTAAGAGAAAACTGGAGGAAGAAAAGACCCAAACAGGAAACTCAGTAACTTGAGGAAAGGGCTCTTACTGGTCCCCAGATTACTGCAGGCCACCTGTCCCCAGTTTC
Source organism: Mus minutoides (assembly GCA_902729485.2). Classification (NCBI taxonomy): domain Eukaryota; kingdom Metazoa; phylum Chordata; class Mammalia; order Rodentia; family Muridae; genus Mus; species Mus minutoides. The sequence goes on from LR749570.1 coordinate 690,818, forward strand.
CCGCAGCTGGTGCTGGAATGCGGAGGTCAGGCGCGCCCCCTGCCGGCCGGGAGAGGCGAGGGCGGCCGCGGCTCGGCAGGGTCCGGCATGCGGAGACCCTCGGGTGGCCAGGACCGGGGATGGGGTTTGCAGGCGAGTCTGAGGCTGCGGGCCAGGATTTAGAAAGGCGTCCGCTTCGGCCAGCTGGGTGGCGGCGTAGAGCGACGCGAGCGCCCGAGTCGGCTGCCTGTGGTCGGGCTCCAAACCCGGCGTGGGCGCCGCACGTCCACTCCAAACGGACCGCGACTACGCTTAGTCCTCTACTTCGCTACGCATCCTTGGGAGCCAACGTCGCCGACTAACTGTCCACTTTAAGGTCGGCACAAGATTCTCGCTCGCAAGGCACCCCACGCCCCTCTGACCGTAGGGCCTTACAGGAAGGACACAGCACGGGTCAGGGGAAGACGGCGCTACCGGGGAAGCGGACCGGAAACCCGCGTCTCCCTTCCCGGAACCAGCTTCCACCGCCTTCTGCCAATCTAGCTTTTTAAGGCGGAGCTCCGCACAGCGACGGGGCAAGGCTAGTGCGCTTGCGCAGCGCGGGCACCCTCCCGGAACCGTGAGTATCTACGTGGAGGCGCTGCAGGGTTGGCTAGCGGGTTGTGTCGGCGCCAAGCCTCCACCCAGGGTCCGAAAGGAGTCTCTGCGGAGCCCTGCTCCCACCCGCGCCGGGTTCCCGGGACTCTTTCGTGGGCGCGAGGAAAGCGCATCGGTGTCCCCCCCCCCCAGGTGGCGTGCGGGACGTGCTTTTTTGTCCCCCAGTATTGTCGACTCCAGTCCCCAGGGTGACACCATCCGCTCTGCCGTAGGGAGCCTTCTAGGGTCAAAGGCAGGGCGAACTGTTACGATTTAGCAGAAGTATGCATTTGACTCCTTTGTCCTAGCTGAACGTGGGGATGTAAGTTGGAGGACCAAACAAAAAAGTGGGAGTTGGGTCCGGACAGATCAGGTGCCCAGGGCCATCACTGTCACTTCGTGTGCCTTTATGTAACTCCAAATCCAAGTAGTAACAGGAGCCTGTAGGGTGCCGCAGGAGTTAGAGATGTCTAGGTGTTTCCGCCTCAGAGTTATTAGTTGACACCAATTCAGAGCCAATTTTCACTTCCCTCAAGTCTCGGGGGAAAAGCTGTTGAAGAAATTGGATGCACCTCAGTCTATTTCTTAGTTTGAACTTGTAATAGCGTCAACAATTTTTTCAAGTTACATACGTAAGATACAGCGCACAACTTCCGACTCTGGTGTCACTCAGGATTCTTTTTGCATGACAGGACTCATCAGAGATAGACAGAAGAAATGGCCCTGGTACCCTATGAGGAGAGCGCGGCAATAGGGCTCCAGAAATTCCACAAGCCTCTCGCCACCTTCTCTTTTGCGAACCACACCATCCAGATCCGTCAGGACTGGAGGCAACTGGGAGTTGCTGCGGTGGTGTGGGATGCGGTAAGTCAGCACTGCAGGGCCTTTGAAAACATCCACAGTTTCAAGACTGTATTCTAAAAAGGAAATTGATGGCTTTATTGAGATATGATTCATATATCATCTCCACCAATGTAAAGTCTTCGAAAACACTCAGTGGTTCAGCACATCCATGGTAGTACATCCATTACATGATTTACAGTTTTTCATGGTCCCTGCATCTCCTTGCCCACTAGGCATTCCCTTTGCAACGCTGAGGGAAGTGAAATGACTTAGCTACCCTGTGAGGACGGGAAGACTGAAAAGAAAGCGCAGGCCTGATTGCTCTGGGCACTCATTAATTTCGTTTTTTGAAAAACCACACAAAGAATGTGTAGACACAGAGTCCGTTATGGCTTCAGTTTTTCATGGCTTGAAAAGATTATGGCTTTTCTGCTTCTTATGAAGAGACTGTCTTCAGCTGTTAAATAAATGATTGGCATAACGACTTCTACTCCGGCGGGGGTGAGGGGGAATGGTAAAAATTATTGGATTATAAGCAAATGCTCATTCAGCATGTGAAATTCCAAAACTTTCGGTGAAACCCTACCCGCTGATGCCCAGAACATGCCCAGGGTCCCTGTGGGACAGTGACTCAGCATCACCGCTCAGGCAGCTGTGAGCTCCGAGATTCGTCTTTCTAGCATGGCCTAGGAACCAGACAGCCCCTAGAAGAAAACCAAAGACTCACGTCATTTCTTCCAGAGCAGTTTTGTAAACTACATGGAGTTGTGCTGTGATACAGGAGGAAATGAAGCTTTTTAGATGAAGCTGGCCGTTAGCTAGCTTGTACTGTCTGTATGAGGCTTGGGGCGCACCGTGTCTATGTTTGCTCTAATATGTTACCTTGTAGCAGCAGCCGCAGCCTTAGCAACTAAGTCCCTGTGCTTTGGGAATTACACTTTTCAGGCAGGAAGGGAGGGAGCGGGGAGGGAGGAGAGAAGAAAGGAAGGGGGGAGAATAGCAATATGTTTGTTCACTGTTTCTTCCTGCCAGCATTCGGCATCCTGAAGCTACCCAGCTCTTCAAACACTTGCTGACCTCAATCGTGTTCACATTGTGTTTTGACCCAGGCTGTCGTTCTTTCCATGTATCTGGAGACGGGTGCTGTGGAGCTCAGGGGCTGCTCTGCTGTGGAGCTGGGTGCTGGCACAGGGCTGGTGGGCATAGTGGCTGCCCTGCTAGGTAAGTGCAATGGTCTGGCCCACCCCTTAGTGAGCAGAACTCATCGAGAGGTACACTCGCTGTTTCCTTAGCAGAAAACACACGGTTAAGATTCCCCTTTCTGAGTTAGCTTCTCTCTCCCACACTGTAGACAATAACCTTTGTATATGGTCTCTGCTTTAAAATGTCCGTAGACTACCAGACCTAATCCCGTGAGGTAAGTAGAACAGACAATCATAATCCTTTATTGTTGAGGAAACCTCCTAGGGAGGGTGGGTCCCTCAAGTGTCCCCCACTGACTTTTTAAGAAATTATATTAACAGTATAATTCTTAGTTGATACCAATCTATTAACCTTTATCTGATACAGGCATTGACTTTTTTTTTTTTTCTTGCTGGAGACAGTAGTCTCCTGTAGTCCTCCTGAGTAGCTGGGATTACAGACATGCTGCTGTAACCACTGTGCGTGGCTGCTTTGACCATTTTTAAATTGCATTGTTCTCTTTTTTTCCCCCCACTGTTGACTTCTTTCTACAACTTCTGACTCATTGTTTAAGTTGTCCGTGATAAGTAACTTTTAGTTTAGCATCTATCATGCCAACCACCCGAGTATTGGCATCTGGGGCTCTTCTTACGGTGTGGTTTCTGATTCAGTGGCTCCGGAGTGGGTCTTTATAATTATGCCAGTGCTACAGGTCCTCAGAGCACACTAATGGTGTGTGTGTGTGTGTGTGCGCGCGCGCGCCTTGAATTATTTGTGCTCTACCCATGCTTAGGCCCAACCTAAGCCCCTCTTGTCCCACCTTTTTTTTTCTTTTTTTTTTTTTTTTACTTCTGATTCCTTTTCTGTTTCAATGCCAAGTTCTGTGTTGTTTTGTTCAGTCTTTTTTGGGGAGGGGTTGTTTTTTTGAGACTGGGTTTCTCTGTGTAGCCCTGGCTGTCCTGGAACTCACTCTGTAGACCAGGCTGGCCTCGAACTCAGAAATCCACCTACCTCTGCCTCCCAGCAACTCAGAAATCCACCTACCGCTGCCTCCCGAGTGCTGGGATTAAAGGTGTGTGCCACCACGACCGGCTGTTTTGTTCAGTCTTGATTAGAGAGGCAGAGATGGTGGGCATAAGCATTTTAGAGCTGGAGAGATGGCTCAGTGGTTAGGAACCCTGGCCGCTCTTCCAGTGGACCTGGGTTTGATTCCCATCACCCACGTGGCTGCTCAGAAAAGCCTGTAACTTCAGTGCCAGGGGATCCAGCATCCTTTTCTGGCTGTGTAGAAACTGTGTGTAAGTGCTACACAGACATGTATCCAGGCAAAACACCTATCCACATGAAACTGAAGGTTAATATTTTTAAAGTACATATTGATTGATTCTTCTGTCTGTCTGGAAGCAAGATAAGCCATTGGTGAGACTCTTGTTGGCCATGTGTCATTTTTTATCCCCCAGTGGACCTTATAAACATTACCATGGATGCCATATATTATTTTTAATTTTGTTTTTCAACTGAAACTGGAATTTTGAGATATTAAGCCACATTTAGTGTCTTTATCAGCAGAGATTCGGGAATCAAAGAAATGTCAGCTCAAACTGAGGTTCTTGGTATGCTAACTAGTCCTCCTCCCCCTCTTTTCTACTGTAAGCATAGACTTCTTGCAGAATTTTGTTGGCTAGTATAGAGACATGTTAGTGCATAAATTTATAGTTGTAGTTATAATTAATTTTGACACCTCGTTTGTTCCATCTGTTTGAGCTTGGGCACAGTGTTAACCTTAAACACTGACTTCTCCATCTGTGAAATGGGGGCAGTGATAGGATTTGCTCCTCAGTGAGACTCAAAATGGGCTAGTTTCCATCTGTATGTAATCAGCTAGGTTAGCTCCTTAGCTGACAAAAGATGTGCTCTGTGGTGTGTGAGTGTGTATGTATATATGTATGCATGTGTGCTATGTGTGTATGTATGCATTGTGTGTGTATTATGCATGGTGTGTGTGTATACATGATGTGTATAAGTGTGTAAGTATGTGGTGTGTATGAGTGTGTATATATATATATATATATATATATATATATATATATATATGTGTGTGTGTGTGTGTGTGGTGTGTGTATGTATGTGTGTATTTATGTGTTTGTGTGGTGTAGATTAAAAGATCCTTATATTCTGTATGTATTAATTAATGCTGGAAATTAATACAATGGCAATTATTCCTTAACTAGTCTTTTCCCAAATAACCACACAGAGACCTTTTACTATTTCAATGCCTTAGGTCTTAGCTGGGCAGACTCTCAACAAGCTCATCTAACTTAACCCATCCACCTAGCCCCATCCAACCACATGGCAAGCTACACCTTCCAGGCCCGTAGTCACATCCATCTCTCTTCATGTCTCCTGGAAAGAAGGCTTTCCTCCTTCTTTTCAGAGTTCCTTCCCCCTCCCATGAAGTCCTACCTTCCACTTCCTGCCCAGCTAATTGTCCATCAGATTTTTATTAAAGCCAATCAGAGAATGCTTTAGGTAGGTGAGGCAGGACAGACACAATTTCACACAGTGAGTGTACCACCAACAGTGTAGGGTAGGTGAGTGTGAGTGTGTATGAGTGTGTGTGAGTTGCTATTCTGGGTGCTTCTGTTTTTGAAGAGAGTTCTGGAGCCTTGGGGTTAAAGAAGTCAAGATTAGGTTCTTCAGACACTATTTTAGAATGAAGGATAGCAGTTGCTTCATGTGTCTGTGTCTTAGGGTGAGGCTCTTGACTCATTCTTGAACAGTGCCAACCACTCAGACACTGGGACACTTGGCTATGGACATTTGTGAATAAGTCATAAACAAGGTAGGGCCTAGAGAGATGGCTTGGCAGTGATTAGCATATTATGATGACCTGCTCTGCACAGGACCTCAGTTTGGTTCCCAGCACCTATATCAGGTGACTGCCAATTGACTGTAAGTCCTCTTGCAGTGGTCCTGAGTTCAATTTCCAGCAACCACATGGTGGCTCACAACCATCTGTAATAAGATCTGATGCCCTTTTCTGGTGTGTCTGAAGATAGCTACAGTGTACTTATATACATAAAATAAATAAAGAATTCTTAAAAAAAAACTTAAAAGGAAAAAATGAAGCTGGGCAGTGGTGGCACACGCCTTTAATCCCAGCACTTGGGAGGCAGAGGCAGGTGGATTTCTGAGTTCGAGGCCAGCCTGGTCTACAGAGTGAGTTCCAGGACAGCCAGGGCTATACAGAGAAACCCTGTCTCGAAAAACAAAAAAACAAGAAAAAGGAAAACTGAGCCAACCATATTGAAGACTTTTTGGATATCTTTCTCTAATAAAACTGATGTAACTTTATTACAAAAATAATTATCTTTGTAACAGGTGTCCTGTTTGCATTTTGATATATTTCCTTTCATTTGCTTTTTCCGTCTGTATTTACATAATCATGGTTATATATGTTTATGTGTCTACATGTGTGTATATATCTTCAAATGCCTAACATAAGCATTTGTGTTACTATATGACTTTCCTACTCAGTATGAAGTATTAGATAGGAGAGATTTTGATGTTAAAAATTAAGAGTAAGACAGCTTTAAAAATAGAAACAGGACTAAAACATAGTGATTTTGAAACAATGGAAAGGGGCTGATTGTTCCATTTTTAAAGTTTGTGTTTTGGTGTCTTAGTCATTTGTCCTGACAGCAGCCGTTACTTAGAAAGTGCCTGCTAGGTGGGGCTAACTTAAACCCCTCATATTTATAATCTTAATTTATAGTGACCATCTGGAGCAGATGCCTCTTGTATTGTTATGTACATAGTCTGCCTCAGAGAGTTGTAAATAAGTTCTGTGTATAATAAAACAGGCCTGGGGACTGGTGAGATGGCTCAGCGGGTTAGAGCACCCGACTGCTCTTCCGAAGGTGATGAGTTCAAATCCTAGCAACCACGTGGTGGCTTACAACCACCCGTAATGAGATCTGATGCCCTCCTCTGGTCCGTCTGAAGTCAGCTACAGCGTACTTATGAAGAATAATAAAAAATGAATCCTTGGACCGCAGAGACCAACCAGAGCGAGAGAGGCTGTCCGGAATGAGCGGAGCTGAACGGGGATGGCTGGAGCAAGCGGGGAGCTAGCAGGGCCGGAGCGAGTGGGGCTGAAAGGGGACGGCCGAATGGGCGGGGCCAACCGGAGCAAGCGGAGCTGATCGGAGCGAGCAGGGCCGGAGCGAGCGGGGCGACTGGAGTGAGCCGGGCGGCTGAAAGGGGGCTGTACGGGGGCGGCCGGGAGCGAGTGGGGATGGCTGGAGCGAGCAGAGCAAGTGGGGTCGACCGGAACAAGGGAAAAAAAATTAAATAAAACAGGCCTGTTTTTGATCTTAAAAAAAAAAAAAAGCCGGGCGGGCGTGGTGGCGCACACCTTTAATCCCAGCACTTGGGAGGCAGAGACAGGCAGATTTCTGAATTTGAGGCCAGCATGGTCTACCGAGTAAGTTCCAGGACAGCCAGGGCTACTCAGAGAAAAACCCTGTCTAAAAAAAAAAAAACAAAAAACCAACAACCAAAACAACAACAAAAAGGAAAGTGCCTGCTAGATGAGTGTAGGCAGCACACAGTAAACAGGCAGACCAGCATCCTAGGAGCTTACTTCTGCTCTAAGTCTGGAGTGAAGGCCAAGGCAAGGTTAAAACAAGTAAAGGATGCTCTGGGGAATGTCAGTATTGGGCATGAGGCTTTCCAAGTGAAGGAGCAGTTCCTGTGTGGCGGATGGGCTGTGTATTCAGGATCAGTAGAGTAGACCTGCGTCATAAGTAGGTCTGATCATGAGTTCTCAAGTGTTGACAAAGGGTTGGTAAGTGAGTGACCTCCCCAAGGTTGCAAAGCTATGGATCATGGTGAGACTTTGAATCGAGTTCTGACTTTCAAATTCAGAGCTTGAATTTAAACCCCCCCTGAATCTTTATGCTAATTGGCAACTATATCTAGATGAGGGAAAAAAATCCCATTTTTGAATATAGGATTGGTAGGTTAGGTTGGGTCAGAGAATCTGCATTTAAAAAAATCTGTAATTTGATGCCCAGTTAAATCTGGAGACCCTGTCCTAAAATATAATGCTTAGTAAGATGCCATCTGTTGAGTAGCTGCCATTCTATTGCAGCTTTCTGCTGAGCCTTGGACCTGTGCTTCTGAAACGAGCATTGCTCCCTGGCTCTTCCCCAGTACCTCCAGCAGCACAAGACGCACGGGCATCTCTTCCCTTTCCTCTGAGGTAGTGTCATTGCCTAAGTAGTCACCCAGGAGTTGAGGGATAGGGTGTGTATTTAGTCTCATTCTTAGAACAGCCTTCTGTGACAAGTAGACCTGATTGACTTACTGTTCTTTTCATGTGGTGTAATGAAGGGGACCACAGAGATGATGGATTGTGGCTAGATTTCAAATTCAGCCCCCCTGGCCTCTGTGGAGTCTGTCTTAACTATCTTTCTAATGCTGACTTGAGCCTTCCCCGTCTGTTCCATGTATGACTGTAGCCGCCTTCCACCTGGTCCTTCTGCTTTCTCAGACTTACTTCCTGGAGTAGCTGCCAGATAGTTAGCTAAAGTGTACAAGTAACTGATGTGCTCTGTGTTTAAACACATCTTTCAGTTGCTACAGACTCCATCCTGGGCTTGTAGGCAAGGTTTTGTAATCTCATTCTGTACAGCTCATCAGCTTCTTCCATGTTTTGTGGAGTTTTACCTAGAATGGCCTTTTCCTTTCCCAGCTCATGTGGCCTCGTCTCACACGTAAGTTCAGGCTGTCCTTCCTTTGGCCTCTCCCTCTGAGCACTTGCCCTGCCTCCCACCGCGTCACAGTTATTCTTGGCTTTCTCTCACTCAGGACTGTGCTCCAGGTAAGGGTTCTCTTGCTCAGCTCTGTGTCTTTAGCACGTGGTATATGTCTGAATCTTTAATCAAAAGTAAAGCAGTATTTGTAAACAAAACCTAAAAGCAATGACCAAAACACATTGTTTTTCCGTTCCTGAGTGACAGCCCATTGTGTTTTTACTAAGTCCGTTTTCATTGTCAATCATGGACTAAATTAGCTTGCTTTTCTACTAGCAGTACTTACCTTTAGAAAAACATTTTCTCACTGTCTTCTTGTTTGGTCCACCATCATGCCCTTCCTACCTTATTCATGAGGCTGTAACCAACCTAGGTAAAATTTGGGTTCTCCTGCCAGGGTTCACAGACCTGTGCTGGGTCAGCTCTGGCTGGAGTGAGCTGGGTCTCCCCTGGCTGGCGGTGGTCGCCTAGATATTTGTAAATTGGTAGATATTAGGGTAACATTCGATTGACATTACAATCCTATGTCAGCTCTGGAATACCTTGTAAGATAACAGTACCTAGTTGGTAGAGATCTACTTGCTTTCCTACCCAGGATAGGCATTAGAGAAGTTATCAGGAGTTAAGTGCTGAGGTGACGCTTAAACAAGTAGAACACTGTGTCCTGCTAAGAACTACACAGATATAAGGACACAGTCAAACCAGGAAGGCTGCCTGCAGTTTTCATTATCAGAGAACAGTCATTGAATTGTGCTTATTGGGCAACACTGTGGGTGAGTCATTAGAGTGGCATAGGCCCAGGCTGGAGACTTGGACAGCTTGAGCATTTTGATTGGCAGCACCATCTATAAAGCTCAGATTTAATTGCATACCACCTTAGTGTTTTATCAAGATAAGAAACACCTGGTGTGAGCTGTCACTGGGAAGGGGTTGGGATCCTTTGGGAGATTAGAAAAGTATGTATAGCCAGGCGTGGTGGCACATGTCTTTAATCCCAGCACTCGGGAGGCAGAGGCAGGCGGATTTCTGAGTTTGAGGCCAGCCTGGTCTACAAAGTGAGTTCCAGGACAGCCAGGGCTACACAGAGAAACCCTGTCTCGGAAAAAAAAAAAAAAAAAAAAAAAAAAAAAAAAAAAAAAAAAAAAAAAAAAAAAAAAAAAAAAAAAAAAAAAAAAAAACCAAAAAAAAAAAACCAAAAAAAAAGAGAAAAGTATGTATAAAGGGAGATACTATTATGAAGGAATAAAACAATTTTAAGTTTTAGATTTTCTGATGTCAGAACTAGACCTGACTCCACTTTGTAATGGCTTGATATAGTTCAGTCTCCTTTTACCCACATTGGTTTAGAAAAATAGATATTATACTTCATTGTCCAATAACCCATAAAGATAGATGAATAAAATACTGTGCCATCAATTTCGTCCTCTGCATGTAGAACAGCATTTGGAGAACATGTTACACATGAACCTGGTACATACTAAGTCACCACACTAACTCAGAAGACAGTTTCTCCTAAGTTATGGTTGTATCCCACAAAGAGCTTAGCTGCTTCAGAATAGCATTGTGGTGGCCTGGAAATTCTCAGTAGCTGAGTTGTCTCTTGTGAGTCTGTTTTAACTTTAGTTCCTCCAAAGCAGCCTTGTTTGGTTTGTATTTGTATCTTTTTATCCTGATAGTCATATTCTGCTGCTTGATTTTCTATTCTTGGAACCCTACTGATTTGAAGGTTATGACCCAATGAATCCAGTTGAATGGTGACTACTCATGAAGGTTGGAGAATATAGGAGCACTGGCTTGTGTTACTCTGTGCCTCTACAATATACTAGAACCACTTTGGCAAACAGTAGGTGTGCCACAGAAGCAAGCTGAACATTTATTTCTATTTACACAGCATAAAGAGAGTTCTGGTCTGGTCTGCTTACCTGCCTGCAGAAGGGTATGGTATTCTGCATAATAGCTGGCTATTAGAGAATTCCCTGGGTTAACTAGACAAGACTCTCCATTTACTACGGTCATACGACGTTCACCTTCCTTTCTGTTTGTTCCACATTGTAGGTGCTCAGGTGACTATCACGGATCGAAAAGTAGCATTAGAATTTCTTAAGTCAAACGTTGAAGCCAACTTACCTCCCCATATCCAACCTAAGGTTGTTGTTAAGGAGCTGACTTGGGGACAAAATTTGGAAAGTTTTTCACCTGGAGAATTTGATCTCATCCTTGGAGCTGATGTCGTATATTTAGAAGATACCTTCACAGACCTTCTTCAAACACTGGGACATCTCTGCAGCAGCAACTCTGTGATTCTTTTAGCTTGCCGAATCCGCTATGAACGGGATAGTAATTTCTTAACAATGCTGGAGAGGCAATTCACTGTGAGTAAGGTTCACTATGATCCTGAGAAGGATGTACACATTTACAAAGCACAGAAGAGAAACCAGAGGGAGGGCTTGTAGAGGGCAGTATTTTCTAAGTATTGAACGTGCCAGGTAAGGTCTTACAGCCACAACTCTTAACCATGTTAATGATGTGGCCGACTGCAAGTCATTTTGCTCAAGGAACAAATCACGTGTGTACTTTGTAGACAGTGCCTTGCCTCATTGCTAGAGCTGTCAGTCAGATTGGCTCCCTGCTGCAAGTGGCTGTGTGAGGTCTGGCTGGTGTTCTTTTCTTTCCCTGTGTGCTCACTTGGTAAGCAGTCCCCACTGATGGAGAGTGGTGTAAAAGGGTTTCTAACCCGGAGAGTCAGTCATACATTCTGGGATGGATTTTGTCTCAGTTTCCTTGTCTGCTGAGTGTAAACAGATTTATTATATATATTCCCTGAAATGTTTGTACTGCTGGGAGTCTCTTGTGTTAGTCTTTTTTGGTGTGTGTGTTAGATAAGGCCTTACTCTTCACCCTGTGCTGGTCTGAAACCGTAGGCCAGGCTGACCTGAAGCTCGCTTGCAGTAATTTTCTTCCCTCTGCCGCCAACTGCTGGGATTACTGGGGTGTGCCATGCCACCTGGGTGATTGTTTAGTTCTTAAGCACCTTAAGATGAAGATGAGTTTTGGGGTCTTATATCATACCTTTTTACCAGATTTCAGGAGTAAGCATATAATCAAAGAAATAAAAATAAAATTTTACATTTGAAATTCCCTAAACTTGTAGGTTAAAAATTACTCCTAAAACCATGCTTTTGTTTGTTTCAACTTTGCTGTTTCTCAGTTTTGCTCTACTTCTTAGGGTTTTTTTTTTTTTTTTTTTTTTTTTCCTTCTAGGATGTCAGTTTTTCAAAGTTAAATCTCATTTCTTCACAACAGTTAGCTCCCAAGGTGCCCGGTCTGTACCGTCCCTATAAGCACCCATTCGATCTCCGGCTCCTGGTGGGTTGCAAGCTGCGGGGAGGCCTCTTGCAGTTTTGCTTCCCCAGGGTCCAGTAAAAACCAAGTCTTTATGAATAATGTTATCAGTACAAGCTTCTCCTTTTACATTAAAGCTTAACTAAAAGCTCAAGCAGTTTAGAGCATAGGTACCACTGCACAGTGGGGTACCACTGCACAGTGAGGTACCACTGCACAGTGGGGTATCACTGCACAGTGGCAGTGGGTAATAGAAATTTGTTAATAGACTATTCAAAGTAAGACCTCATTTTTTTTTATTAAATATTTTGAATATAAGAGTACCTGTCAATGTTGTCTTCTGTATCTACTTAAAATGGTAATTGTATTATTGGTCATGGTCATTTCTAGGCAAACAGAAGATTGTGTGTGTGTATTAGGGTTCAGAAGTTTAACTGAGAATACTAAGATGACATCCTAAGAGGGAGAGTGACAACAGCAGGTCTCGACTGTTTTGCGTGGCACCTGGAAAAGTACTCTAATTCTTTAGAGCTGGGATTCTCTGATTGGCCTTTTACATCTGTGTGTTCTGGTCATTAGGGCATACCCTTGGCCTGAAGAAGATACCCGTAAAGGGGTGCGACTGTCAGGAAATATATTCCTTTACATAGAAATCAGAATTGTAATTCACCCAATTACAATGAACTGAATATTAGATTTTTAAAAAATTGGTATTTTAATTATGTTTGCCTGTGTGCAGATATGTACATATAATACATACTATATTCTATACTAGAGTCGTTGCAACCTGTGTAGCTGGAATTACAGGTTGTGAGCTGCCTGGGTGCTGCAAATTGAACTTAGTCCTCTGAAAGAGCGGCAAATGTTCCTTTCCACTGCAACCACCTATCTAGGGCCTGAATGCTAGATTCTTTTCAGGTAGACTCCTAACTGTTCCTGCTATTTCAGTCAGACAGTCTAGCCATGTTGCTCAGGCTGACTAGGAACAACTCCTACCACCACCTCCCTAGCGATGGGGTTATAGATGTATGTCATCACTCCCAGCTTGCCTGCAGTCTTGTCTTAGCAGATAGTTTATACTGAAAACTGCACACCACTGAGTTTTGGGTGGTCATAAAAGGCAGCTGGGTAACACCAGTGCATTAAAAAACAAACAAACAAACAAACAAACAAACAAACAAACAAACGCCTTTATGATTATCTAAATGTACCATGTTATGTCTGCTTTTCTTTCCTAATCCAATCTATATCTCAAGAAACAGATTCTCAGGCTGTTAAAATAACAAAGCATACTCTCAATAATGAAGTTACTTGAATGTGTCTAAGATTGACCAATCAATAATCAATGGTATTTCACTACTATCCTTTGCCCTTTGAGACCTGGTCTACTAGTCCAGGATGATTGTAAACTGATCCTCCAGTCTCAGTCTCTTGCACTTTGAAATATATCCCCAGATAATTGTTATTCTTTATTGGAAGCATTTTCTACTAGTTCTTTAACAGAACAGAAACTTAAAGTGCTTAAACCAAACCAAACCAAACCAAACCAAACCAAACCAAACCAAACCAAACCAAACCAAACCAATCCAACACAGTGCTGGGATCCAGTACCTGACTTTTATGAGTTAGTAGAAGGCATGAGTTTCTAACCTTTCTGCTGCTCTTCACTGTCCCATAGAAAAGTAGCATTAAAGTTCTTTACAGAACAAGGGGTGTCATTGTGTTGAGAGGCTGCATTAGCAAGCTAGAGGAGTGTTCTCACACTCACACAAGCTGAATAATCTAGGCAGTATTCAGTTGTGCCTCAGCATTTGAAGACTTGTTAAATCCTAGGTTCTTTGTTTGTTTGTTTTCAAGACAGGGTTTCTCTGTGTAGCCCTGGCTGTCCTGGAACTCACGCTGTAGACTAGGCTGGCCTCGAACTCAGTAATCCACCTGCCTCTGCCTCCCGAGTGCTGGGATTAAAGGCGTGCGCCACCAATGCCTGGCAACTCATAGGTTCTTAATGCTGTAAAATGGTAAATACTTCTTGGCATAGCCAAGAAAGGGTTAAGTTTAAAATTCCTGAGACACTCTCAGGAAAACAAAACAAACAAATAAACAAACAAAAAACCCAAACCATTGTCAATATGGGATGCTAGTTATGGGGGCAGAAGGGAAAACTAACAGACTAGAAAAAGTCTATACATATCATAGCCTTGTGTAAAACTGGCTCTGCTATTCCAGTTTTCCTTTCAAAACCAACAGAGAATCAGACATAAAAGTTAAGGGGTGCAGTTCAGTGTTAAATCACTTGCTCAGCATGCTAGCTAGGACCCAGGTTCAATCCCGGCATACCTGAAGATGGAGGATGTAGTAGAATACTGGACTAGTATGAACAGTACTGGGTTTAATTCCAGTGTCAGAGAAACATGTTTAATGAGGAAAGCTAGACACACAATCACACATGACAATTCCATTTATCTTAAATTTCTAAGTTCACAGAAAGCAGATTGTGGGTTGCCATAGGCAGGAGGAAAAAGGGGAAAGATAACCATTGAGTAGGTGTAGGATTTCATCCAGATGATGCAAATGTCTGTGAACTGCACAGGAATGGTGGCTGCCCAAGTGTGGGAATGCAAATAGGTCACTGTATGATTCTGTTAACCATTTATCAGCTAAAAAGCAAAACTAATATTCATCCCTGGAAATGAGCCTACCTTCCACTTGATGTTAGTCTTCATCTGGAAAATGCTTAAAATGTGAGGAAAACTCAGTCTCAGGCAAGGTGGCATGGATGAACAGTGCTTTCCTGGGCTTGACAGTCAACTTAATGGAAAGTGGCACCGTGTATGACATGGAAAATGCCTGAAGGGACAGATTTGGAGGAGAAATTTGTTCTTTTGGGGACCTGTGCTTCCCATGTAACAAACACATGGAAGTCTAGAATTCATTGTAGAGGAAAGGGATACCAGCTATACAAAGCTATATTCTTGGAGGCATATTTTAGATTTTGAGAAGTACTTTTCTCCTGTTACTCTAGTACCTAGGTCCTCAAATGAATGTCAAGTGACAGCTACAGGAGGATAGGCATTATTATCTTTCCGGAGGCCCAATAGCTTACAAGTAATATGATCACAGGACTGAACTGCTTGGTACAACTCTGGGTTACACCTGCTTTTCAGGTTGTGTGTTTTTTAAGGGATCTCACTATGCAGCTCTGGCTGTCTACCAGGCTGGCCTCTGTCTCCCAAATTAAAGGTATGTGCCACCATGTCAGCTTCCATCCTTTCACTTTTAAAGCATGTCTCAGTAATCCGATTAAGTGTGGTTGCTCTACAGAAAGGAGAAATAGGAAATCCATGTGACCCGAGCTTCAAAACCACATTTGACAAGCAACTAGGAAACATTACACAGTTTATTAATAATAAAGTTCCTAAATTCCAGAACCTCAGAATATTATAGGGATCTTATTAGTTCTTATTATTGGCAATAATAGGTACATGCCTTTCAGGATTCCCTTGTTCATACTCTTCCCCCACCTTCTCTACAGGATCTCTATCAGATAGCCCACCTACCTTCTGGTTCTGCCTCCTGTGTCTCTGAGGCTTGCCTCCTGTGTCTCTGAGGCTTGCCTCCTGTGTCTGAGGCTTGCCTCCTGTGTCTCTGAGGCTTGCCTCCTGTGTCTCTGAGGCTGGGATTACAAGGGCATGCTACTGTACCCACCTTCCTTCTGCATTTTATACAGTCACATGTTTCAGAATAAAGGTGATCCCAGTTGTTATTGTTCTTTCAGGCAATGCACATACTTCCTAACTTTAAACTGCTGGACACATCTCCATTAGTTACTGGGAGAACAGCACTTGGGAGTTTTAGATCATGTTCAACCTTACTCAAAAAGTGCTAAAAATAATTCAGTAAAATTGAGTGTTTAGATGTATCGTATGAATTACAGTTTTCTGTTGCTAAGCATTACAATCTTGTGATTATTCAATGCAATCTTTGCTCACTTGACAAAATAACCTGAAGTCCAAGAAAATGAGGGCGAACAAATACTAGCTTTGGGGGAGGGGGTGTCCCAGGCCCAAAAAAGAGACTTTACAGAGTTTTTAAAAGCATGTTTATGTGACTGCACATAAATGTCTGTGTAAAAAGGGCATTATGACAGTTGATACCACAAAGATTACAGTAAGAAAAGCACTTTAAGACAATATTTCACAAATTCACAAGGATCACTTTAATATACAAAGTAACTGCTACCATTCTGAACACAAAGCAGCCAATATGTACATAGTGTTAATAAAATGCATGGTGTCTTGGTACTTTTATTCTTTACACATAAAGCACAAAAAGATTTAGGTAAAAAATTTAAACAGGGACGTTTCTAGATTGTAGGGAAGGTTATTAGAAATGTATTTCCCTTCTCATGGTTATTAGTATGCTACTCCAATAGGAACATCAGAGTTATAGCTGATACCCTGTTTTGTGCTGACAGTTCTGGGGAGGTATTCTCTACTCCAGTACTCAAGGAAAAACCAAACAGCCAAATACCATTCTAGGACTTCCCTGGTTATTTTGTTTTGCAAAAGTTTCAAGTGACATGTCTAGGTTCCACTGGGGCATTATAACCGATGTGTACAGATCAGTTCAAGACAGCTTTACACAGAAAACTGCTAACTAGCACACTTCTTCACCATCCTAATAAATCTACACACACAGAAAAATGTTGACAAAATTTCCCACTTTTAATATAAATAATTTTATTACATACACATTGAAGTGGCACCTGGGTAAAAATACGTCTATAAAGCACTTACCAATTCAATTTTAAAAAACATAAGAAAATAAAACTTCCCAAATATAATAAATCATTTCATGTGGCCAACATAGATTATGATCTGCAGTGATCTTTCTTCCCTACTGATTTTTTCAACATCTCAGACTTACTCTTATCTCTTGAGATGCCCCTTAGAAGCTTAGAATTGCTATACTACTATGGGCAAGTAGTAAATCATGCCTGGGAAAGTAGGAGTTTCCTACTTTTTGACCCTTCTCAGACACTTCCTTTGTCTTGCTGGTAACAATGTAACATTTACCCAGCCTGGGACCTGCCCCATGGTAGCAGTGGGACAGGCCAGCTCATTATCAGCCTGCCTGCTTTCATACTGCCAACTCGCTTCCCAAACTTTGCTCTCTTACTTATTTTTTTTAAAAAATTTTTCTTTTTTTAAAAAATAAATTTCAAGCTAAAACACCTGAAATATAATTCCTCCATTCAAATGTTATCTGGTCCTTGTTAAAGTCAGTCTGCCCCTGAGGACACACACAAAGGCTTAAAACTACATTCACTAATCAGTAAGCATACCATGAGCAGATGAGTCAGCCGGAACTTCAGCACCCTGTTTGATTTGTTTGAAATTCTTCCATACTGACTCAACTTCATGATGCCTTCAACCCCTCAAGGATTATATGCCTCTCTTGGCCATTGATTCTAGAAAGTCAAGGAAACCAGTTCCTAGCACATAACAGTGACTGTTAACTTAAAAAGTCAACATTAACATTGAAAGTAATCAAGACACACACAAGCCACCCAAAACTCTAGTTGTGCTTTGTACATCTCAGTGAACACGTTTATTCTAGAATGAGTCACCTACAGGCCTAACAAAGCGTACTGTACTCCCCCGCAGTCAGAAACCGGTCACATTTAGGCAGCATTTCTCCGAAGTTAACAAAGCCAAATTAAAATGATTTAGTAACAACGATTACATGGTTTCCCATGATGACAATAAATAATTGCTTTAACAAGGTTTGTAATCTTCTGAAAAAATTTTTTTGGCATGCTCTACATAGAACTAAAGTTGGAGGATGAAATTTAAAATTATAAGTACTTATTTTTCCTTCAGTATTAGTCAAATCTAATTCCCAGATATTTAGCTTTTATAACATGCTTAAGGCTAGCTATGATACTGTGATCAATGAAAAGCTTCCATTAAGGAGTCATGATTTGAAAGAGGAAGACAAAAGGGTCAGCTGAGAACTCATTGATAAGGAATTTCCCAAGTTGCTGATACCCAAACTGGGTCATTAAAAAAAAGTGCAAGTTACACCAAACATTTACAAAGAATTAATGTAAATACAACCCCAAGTAAATATACAACCTTTGTATTGGGCCCCGGGGAATGATATACCAATAGTTTCAGTGTTACAAAGGCAAACAAAAGCCTCTGGAAGGAACTGAAAATGAAGCAGCTATTGGTAGAGAAACCAATTTCTGTTACTAGCTGACTGGAGTCGACAGAGAACCAAAGCTTCCTAAACAGGAAAGGCAGCGTTTAGATTGAAGTCACTTCAAGTACGTAAAAGCATTCCGGGTTATATAAATGTTTGTTTCTAAGCCCCAATATTTGTATGATTCCATGTCACCCTAAATGGTCGAAAACAGTAGGGAGAAGTCCTGAGAGGCAGAGACTGACTTCAGCCAAGAGGACTTCTGGTTGGTCAGCCTGCCTGACTGGTTTTGTGCTTTAGACACTAGCACTGCTTGCTGGCCTACCATCAAAACACATCTTGACAAAAATCCCTGTTCAAATGAAACATGAAAAGTCTTTGACCAAAATGATTCTTGAAACAAGTCTTAATCTTAAAAGCTATTTTCAAAATGTTCTTACCAATTTTATAGCTGCCAGAAACAAAGCAGGGGGAAAAAAAGCTTGGGGTTTAGGAGTTTTCAAGTGACTGGTAACATACTCAAAAGCATCAAGCCAAACAACAACAAAAACCTAATAAAAAACTGGAAGAAAAGAGAAAACCCAGTTGTGTTGTGAGTGCTGGAGTAATACAGTCACTGAAACACCAGAAGAGATGCAGGAGAATGCACAGAAAAGTGGAGTCTCATCTGACCTCAATACGCTATAATACTCAGCATTCCTGACATAACAGCTCTCAGAGCATTTAGATGATATACTGTATGTATGTATATATGTACACATATATTACAAAATGCCACGTCCCCACCCACTCTATAACATCTAAACAAGCACAGCACCTAGGACAATATGATGGTTGCTAATATGGTACTTGCTTTTGATAAAGAACTTAAATTGTATCTCATATCAATTTTTTAAATATTGGATCTAGCCCTTTCTAAACCATTTTTCAGTTAAACACTATCAAAGCTTGAAAACTCAGAAGAGTAATATATCAAAAATAAACCTATCCCCATTTCATTTTTATTAGAGTTAATCTGTCCTATAGATAAAAGTGCCACTATATATATGCAAAGTGAGCAGTACCAAACTTGCTATTCTCTAGGCAAATCAGTAGCATATGTACAGATTCCTATGACATTTTCATTCCCTTTTGGCCAACATGAAGAGAAAAACATTACCGATAATGTGGCCACATACAATTTTGGATATAAGAGTTTTTAAAAAATTATGTCATTTTCTTAATAAAGATTCTCCAAGTAGCTCAAAAACAAGTTTGTTTGTTTGTTTTCTCATTCTCATGTTAAAAAAAAATCCAGCTTGCATTAAAGAGGCTTGATTTCTTTCTGTATGAACTGAAATTTCGAAGTCAGGTTTCACAACACCATATATTTCTCACATTATCAAGTAACTGGTGTCAAACTAGTACAGCCATGCTCCAAGCACAAAGACCCAGGCCTCTGAAAATGAATATCCATCCAACTAGTAAGTATGGCTGAGACTGCCTCGGTCTGTCGCTAAAGGGTTAAGGAGACCACCAATTTCCTCATTATGTAGAAAGCCTCAACTTTTGAAGATAGACACTTAGAGATTACAACTTCTGCACACTAGGCAAATTTTCCACTTGTGACATTTAAAATGCTCAATCTGACATTCTGACTTAATGTGAAGTATTCCAGTTTGTTGACAGATGTGTGATTCTGCTTCATTTTTGTTTCACCAAGTTTAGCAAATGATACATCTACTTGCTGGTACAGACAGCTTTTATGTTATCTCTTTCCCAGCAAGCTCAGCAGGACAAAGATCAAACTTTAGTCGTTTGAAAGCCTTCTGGAGAATCTGGTGAACTGTCCAGACAGAAGGATTATTACATCACTCAACTCTTAGAATCATGTTCCTTCACAAACTGTTCATCCTTGAAAAAAGACAATGGTTTGTTACACACAACATAGAACATTTACAGATAACAACCTAAAGTCTTAGCTTAGAAATGAGCCAACCAGTTCCCGTTCATATGTATGCTGACATTAACATTAGCTTTCTTAGTATCCCAAAGCAATAGCAGGCACCCTTCTGAGTCTGCGTTCCTCCTCAAACATGAAGTAACCTAACATGCCGGCCTCCACTGTCCTCATATTTGTCTTTTAAAGAGGTAACTCTTAGATTTTATTAGGCTTAATGAAAAAAAAGTTATTACTAAGTCTTATCAGAAACAATGTTACACATAAATGCAGACTGTGGGTAAAGCTGTAAGCAGGGAGCAGCTTTAGAAACAGAACAGCTTTTGGAGAGTTAAAGCAGTACCACCTTTTTTTGGGAGAAAAAAAAAGTGTTTTGCCAAATATTGTACCATAGCACACACTCTGAAGAAAATTACTTTTCTTGTGTGCATTTAACACAATGTTTTAGAATCACATCCTTGTAACTTCTTTGACTTAAAAATAAATTCCAAGAGATTCTCTGATAAAAATATATGACTATAGAAAAGGTTTTCTATTTCGTACTTTCCAAGGGCAATCACTTTGCTTGGACATCTTGAAAACGTTCCTGTTGGTTGCACCGTGTAAATGCAACAGTGAAGTAGGAATAGCTTTTCAGGTAAATGAGTGACAGTATAAGGATTTTGAAAGCAAGGACAAAAGTTTTTATTTATTAAAAACGTTATTATATAACTCAAAGAGTTAGCTTCCCGGCCAGCACCTACTCATTAAGACTTAGTACTAACCAAAATAAGCTTTATTCTATGATTTTAACTTAACTCAAAATTCAATACCATGCTTTCCATTCAGTTAGTTACTTCTTTTAATGCATTCAAACTGCTGAACACACAGAACTGAATGAAGAAGCAACAACTGCCCCACAGAAGAGCTGTAGCGAATACTGTGCTGCTCAGCACCAAGGACAACTTGTCAGTACTGAAAAAAGGAATAGACATATAAAGTTTACTCCCAACACCACACTAATATCCTTATTTAAAGGATGTTTTTAATAGTTCTACATAATTCACAATGAAAGTGTAAAGACATCAATTTGGCAATCAACACTTCTTCATTGCACCTTACTTACTTTCCTTGTGTGTCCCACACATTACTTCAGCTCAGGAGGCTGGGTAATTGTCCCTAAGGCAATCATGGAGCTCAGCAAACCTTGAAATCATTAAAAAGAAAACAAACAAAACAAACCTAAAACAAAAATAAGAAAGCCAAGATTTCATTTTCCTCATTTCCCCCAACAATTTACAAATAAGCAAATGATTACTTCTTGAGGGTAGTGGAGACGGAGGGCAGAAGTCTCTTCATGATTCCTGGCGCTGCACATTTCTTGAGGGCAGAGTTGTTGGAACATTCACAGTTTAATGCAAAAGCAGAAATGAATGAAATTCTGTAGTTGCTTTCAGGCAGTTTTGCGCATAGAAAAAAAGAAATGTTTAGAAAATAAATGTTTATTTGTCTTTCTGGTTGTGGCCAATCCAGTCCATTCTCCACCATAATAGGTGAAAATTTAAATCCCAAATTAATCTGATTTGTGGCAGTAAAGGTCCTTAAGTGCTTTTAGCTCCTCAATCAATGTTTTGTTTTGGTTTTCAAGCACTGCTACTCTGTTCTCTAAACATTTCACATATTCTTTCTTCTTTCTACGACATTCTCTTGCTGCTTCCCTAAAAATGAAAAACACAAAAAAATTTATGTTCATAAATTCCATTCCACTAATTTTAGAACAGAATGTTTTCTAGAGAAACAGCTGAAATAAGCAAATATTCAGTATTATACAATAAATGCTCAATAAATGATATTGGAATTGCCCGAGGAGGCAGCACATTGGTAATGGCTCTTGTTGCTAAGCTGAACAATCTGGGTGCAGTCCCTGAATCCCACATGGTTGATGGTGAGAACCTACTTCTTTTTCTTTTTTTTTTTTTTCATCTTTTATTAGATATTTTCTTCATTTACATTTCAAGTGTTATCCAGAAAGTTCCCTATATCCTCCCCCCTCCCGGCCCTGCTCCCCTTTTTCTTTACTTATCTGCTCCCATACATGAATACACACACTAGGTAAAAGAACGTATTTTTTTAACTACCTAAAAATAGCTCAGTGGGTAAAGTGCCAAAGCACAAGCAGTGGACTGGATTCAGACGCCTAGCACCCTGATAAAAGCCCACAACGGGCTCAGACAGAAGGCAGAAAGCTCCATGGAATGAACTGGCCATAAAGCCTAGCTCAATCCTTGAGCTTCAGATTTAATGACAGACTTTCACAAATGGAAGCTGGTGGGAAGGACGCAGGCTAAGTGCAGACCTCCTCCTCTTTGTCCCCTCTGTCCCTCCAAACCCAGTCCCAGTCTCACCTCTAACCTCCCTCCCCAACTTGTTGCCTTATCTCAGACCCCAACTCCAACAAGAACTCCCTAGGAATCCACATGCCACTCTGATCAGGGAAACAGGCAGACAAATTTCCGATCTTCACCTATATTTCCTCTCCTCTAAACGCAATTCCCTAGTCACATCTATAGCTACGTAGCAGAGCACGTCTGAGGCCTCCTGTGCCCATCTCCTCACCTCTCCCTGTATTCCTCCATCTCCTCACCTCTCCCTGTATTCCTCCATCTCCTCACCTCTCCCTGTATTCCTCCAAGTCTCATCCCCTACTCTATAGAAAACAACCTGTGACTTTTCACTCTGGCTTTGTTCCCAGGGACAAAGCAGATCCTGGTGGAACACCCTGCTTCGCTCCTCCCTGTGCACCCCACCTCCAGAAGACCATCCTAGATCAACTGTATGTCAGATCCCAGAAGAACGTCCTACCAGACAGCATAGAGTAACAATAGAGTAACCACACTCTCCTAAGAACCAGAGGGCAACAGAAACCAGGGAACAAATCACGCTCACAAACACGAGATCAGATATCAACACTTAGAATTACATTTTTCTCAAACCAGATGCCTAGATGTCAGCATAAAAATAGTAACAGCTAGGACAATGTATCCAGTAGGGCCCAGCAAATCTACCAGAGCAGGCCTTGAGTATTGCCACAGAGCCGAAAACAACGACTTTAAAATAGCCTTTATTAATATGATAGAGGGCCTTAAAGAAGAAATGAACAAATCCCTTAAAGACTCCCATGAAGTCACAACAAGCAGTGGGATGGAAGGGATAAAAAAGCTCAACGTCTGAAAGTGGAAACAATCAATAAAGGAACCCAAACTGAGGAAACTCTGCAAATAAAAATTTTAATAAAACTTGAACAGCAACCACAGAAGCAAGTCATACCAACAGAATGCAAAGATGATGAGGTAATCTCTGGTTTTGAAGACAGGACAGAAGAAATTGATCAATCAAAGAAAATGTGAAATCTAAAAATTCCTGGCAATAGACATCCCAGAAATATGGGACACCACAAAAATCTAAAGATAACAGGACAGAAAGGGTAAGAAACCCAGATCAGTGGTTTCCATCTGGGACCTGGAGCTAACCCTGTGCCAAAACTATCTGCTCCCCAATCCTGACCTGAGAAAGCTGGTCTCCCAAGAGTGCTGACACACCTAGGATCACAGCTGAGACCTACAACCCCAATACTGAGTCCAAGTGGGACCCAACCAGAGCCCACAGGACCCAGGAACCAGGGTGCAGCTGGAGACAGGATCCTTCTGGTTTCCATCTGCGCCCTGGAGCTGACCCTGTACCACAGAGCTATCTGCACCCAAATCCTGCCCCCCTCGAGAGCTTGTCTCCCAAGAGTGCTAACACACCTAAGACCACAGGCTCACAGGCTCACAGGCTCACAGGAGGGACAAGCTCCAGACAGAGCCATCAAAACCATTAACACCAGAGATAACCAGATGGCAAGAGGCAAGTGCAAGAACATAAGCAACAGAAACCAAGACTACTTGATATTATTAGAACCCAGTTCTCCCACCATAGCAAGCCCTGGATACCCAAACACACCTGAAAGGCAAGATTCTGATTTAAAATCACATCTAATGATGATGGTAGAAAACTTTAAGATGGATATAAATAACTCTCTTAAATACAGGAGAACACAAGCAAACAGGTAGAAGCCCTTAAAGGGGAAACACATACATCCTATAAAGAAATACAAGAAAACACAACCAAACAGGTGAAGGATTTGAACAAAACCATTCAGGATCTAAAAATGGGAATAGAAACAATAAAGAAATCACGAAGGGAAACAGCCATGGTGTTAGAAAACCCAGGAAAGAGATCAGGATTCACAGATGTAAGCATCACCGACAGAATACAAGAGACAGAAGAAAGAGTCTCATGCGCTGAAGATACCATAGAAAACCTTGACACAGTCAAGAAGATGCAAAAAGATCCTGACCCAAAACATCCAGGAAATCCAGGACACAATGAGAAGACCAAACTGAAGGATAACAAAAATAGAAGAAAGCAAAGATTCCCAACTCAAAAGGGCCAGTAAACAACTTCAACAAAATTATAGAAGAAAACTTTCCTAACTAAAGAAAGAGATGACCATAAACATGTAAGATAACAACAGAACC
Organism: Mus minutoides; assembly: GCA_902729485.2. NCBI lineage: Eukaryota > Metazoa > Chordata > Mammalia > Rodentia > Muridae > Mus > Mus minutoides. The sequence goes on from LR749570.1 coordinate 715,324, forward strand.
CTAAATAGACTGGATCAGAAAAGAAATTCCTCCCGTCAGATAATAATCAAAACACCAAATGCACAAAAGAAAGAAAGAATATTAAAAGCAGTAGGGAAAAAGGTCAAGTAACATATGAAGGCAGACAGATCAGAATCACACCAGACTTCTAACCAGAGACTCTAAAAGCCAGAAGATCTTGAGCAGTTGTCATATAGACCCTAAGAGAACACAAATGTCAGCCCAGAGTACTGTACCCAACAAAACTCTCAATTACCATAGATGATGAAACTAAGAAATTCCATGACAAAAACAAATTTAACTACTATCTTTCCTCAAATCCAGCCCTACAAAGGATAATAGATGGAAAAATCCAATACAAGGAGGGAAACTACACCCTAGAAAAAGCAAGAAAGTAATCTTTCAACAAACCCAAAAGAAGATAGCCACACAAACATAATTCTACTTCTAACAACAAAAATAACAGGAAGCAACAATTACTTTTCCTAATATCTCTTAACATCAATAGACTCAATTCTCCAGTAGAAAGACATCGACTAACAGACTGGATATGTAAACAGGACCCAGCATTTTGTTGCATACAGGAAATGTACCTCAGTGACAAAGGCAGACACTACCTCAGAGTAAACGGCTGGAAAAATTTTTTACGAGCAAACGGTTACAAGAAACAAGCTGAAATAGCCATTTTAATATCGAATAAAATTAACTTTCAACCAAAAGTTATCAAAAAAGATGAGGGATACTTCATACTCATCAAAGGAAAAAAAATCTATCAAGATAAACTCTGAATTCTGAACATCTATACCCCAAATGCTAGGGTACCCATATTGATAAAAGAAATTTTGCTAAAGCTCAAAGCACACATTGCACCTCACACAGTAATAGTGGGAGACTTCAACACCCCAGTCTCATCAATGGACAAACCATGGAAACAGAAACTACATAGAGAAACAATGCAACAAAAAAGTTATGAACTGAATGGGTTTAACAGATATCTATTGGATATTTAATCCTAAAACAAACAAACAAACAAACAAACAATATACCTTCTTCTCAGCACCTCATAGTACCTTATCCAAAACTGACCATATAATTGGTCACAAAACAGGCTTCAACAGATATAAAAATATTGAAATAATCCCATGCATTCTATCAGATCACCAGGGACTAAGGCTGGTCTTCAACAACAACAACAACAACAACAACAACACCCCAGAAAGCCCACATACACATAGAAGCTGAACAACTCTACTCAATCACAATTTAGTCAGGAGAGAAATACAGAAATAAAAGGCTTTCTAGACTTTAATGAAAACGAAGGCACAACATACCCAAACCTATGGGACACAATGAAAGCAGTACTAAGAGGAAAACTCATAGCCCTGAGTGCCTCCAAAAAGAAACTAGAGAGAGCACAGACTAGCAGCTTAACAGCACACCTGAAAGCTCTAGAACAAAAAGAAGCAAATTCACCCAAGAGTAGTAGACAGCAGGAAATAATCTGGCAGAAAATAAACTCAGGGCTCAAATCAACCAAGTGGAAACAAAAAGAATCAACCAAACCAGGAGCTGGTTCTTTGAGAAAATCAACAAGATAAATAAACTCTTAGCCAGACTAACCAGAGGACACAGAGACAGTATCTAAATTAACAAAATCAGAAATGAAAAGAAGATATAACAGAAGCCAAAGAAATTAAAAAAAAAAAATCAGATCCTATTACAAAAGCCTATACTCAACAAATCTGGAAAACCCGGACGAAACAGACAATTTTCTAGACAGATACCAGGCACTAAAGTTAAATCAGGATCAGATAAAACATCTAAACAGTCCCATAACTCCTAATGAAATAGAAACAGTCATTAAAAGTCTCCCAATCAAAAAACAAACCCAAGACCAGATGTAAGTTTTAGTGCAGAGTTCTATCAGACCTTCAAAGACGACCTAATACCTATACTCTTCAAACTCTTCCACAAAACAGAAACAGAAGGAGGACTACCCAAGTCAATCTATGAAGCCACAGTTACACAGATACCAAAACCACACAAAGACCCAACAAAGAAACTTCAGACCAATTTCCTTTATGCATATCAGTGCAAAATACTCAATAAAATTCTCACAAACTGAATCCAAGAACACATCAAAACGATCATTCACCATGATCAAGTAGGCTTCATCCCAGGGATGCAGGGATGGTTCAATAAACAGAAATCCATCAATATAATCCACTAACAAATGGAATGGTGCTAGTCCAACTGGCAGCCAACAAGTAGAAGAATGCAAATTGACCCATTGTTATCTCCTTGTACAAAGTTCAAATCCAAGTGAATCAAAGACCTCCACATAAAACCAGATAAAACTGAATTTATTAAAAGAGAAAGCAGGAAAGAGCCTTGAATACATCGGCACAGGGGGATTTCTCAATAGAACTGGCTCTAAATGAACTACAGACAAATGAGACCTCATAAAATCGCAAAGCTTCTGTTAGGAAAGGACACTGTCAGGGCAAAATGGCAAAGTACAGATTGGGAAAAGATTTTTACCTCTTCTACATCTGATAGAGGGCTAATATCCAATATATACAAAGAATTCAGTAAGTTAGACTCTGGAGAACCAAATAACCCTATTAAAAATGAGGTACAGGTCTGGAGAGATGGCTCAGTGGTTAAGACACCAACTGCTCTTCTGAAGGCCCTAAGTTCAAATCCCAGCAACCACATGGTAGCTCACCACTATCCAGAATGAGATCTGACGCCCTCTTCTGGTACATCTGAAGATAACTAATAAATAAATCTTAAAAAAAAAAAAAAAGAGGTACAGAGTTAAACAAAGAATTCTCAACTAAGGAATCTCGAATAGTAGAGAAGCACCTAAAGAAATGTTCAACATCCTTAGTCATCAGGGAAATGCAAATCAAAACAACCCTGAGATTCCACCTCACACCACTCAGAATGGATAAGATCAAAAACTTGGATGACAGCAGATGCTGGCAAGGATGTGGAGAAAGAAGAACACTCCTCCATTGCTGGTGGGACTGCAGCTGTTACAACCACTCTGGAAATCAGTCTGGCAGTTCCTCAGAAAATTGGACATAGCTCTTCCTGAGGACCCAGCTTACCACTCCTGGGCATATACCCAAAAGATGCTCCAACATATAACAAGGACACATGCTCCACTATGTTCATAGCAGCCTTATTTATAATAGCTAGAAGCTGGAAACAATCCAGATGTCCCTCAATAGAGGAATGGATACAGAAAATGTGGTACATCTACACAATATAATACTACTCAGCTATTAAAAACAATGACTTCATGAATTTCGCAGGCAAATGGATGGAACTAGAAATATCATCCTGAGTGAGGTAACCCAGTCACAAAAGAACATACATGGTATATACTCACTGATACGTGGATATTAGGAAAAAAAGCTTGGAATACCCACGATACAACTTACAGACTATATGAAGTTCAAGAAGGAAGACTAAAGTGTCGATGCTTCAGTCCTACTTAGAAGGGGGAACAAAATAATCACCAGATGTAGAAGGGGAGGGTCTTGGGAGGAAGAGAGGAGGGGAGAGGAAAAAGAGGGGGGAGGCAGGATCAGGTGTGGGTAGAGATGTACAGAGGATCAGGAAATTTTACAAAGGTGTGTAGCAATGAGGGATGGGGAACGGGGTAGCCAACAGAAAGTCCCAGATGCCAGGAAAGCAAGAGGCTCCCAGAACCCAATGGGGATGATGTTAGCTGAAATACCCAACAAAGGGGGGAAAAACCTGTAGAGACCATATGGAGAGGTTAGCCACGGGCCCCCGGTTGAGGGATGGGGCCACCCACTCTTCTCAAAATGTTAACCCAGAACTGCTCCTGTCTAAAGGAAATACAGGGACAAAGAGTAGAGCAGAGACTGCCCCACTTAGGGATTCATCAGCCAGCAAACCCAGTCACCAATGCTGATGCCAAGAAGTGCTTGCTGACAGGAGCCTGATCTCAGAAGACAGGAGCTGTCTTCTGAGGAGAGGATCTGCCAGTCTTACCGATATAGATGTGGATGCTTACAGCCAACCATCAGACTGAGCATGGGGGACCCCAATGGAGGAGTTAGGGGAAGGACTGAAGGAGCTGAGGGGGTTTGCAACCCCATAGGAAGAAAAATATCAACCAACCAGATCCCTCAGAGCTACCAGGGACTAAACCACTAAGCAAAGAATACACATGGAGGAACCCATGGCTCCAGCTGCATATGTAGCAGAGGATGGCCTTATCTGGCGTCAATGAGAGGGGAGGCCCTTGGTCCTGTGAAGGCTTGATGCATGCCCCAGCATTGGGGAATGCTCGGGTGGTGATGCAAGAGTGGGTGGGGGAGCACCTTCATAGAAGCAGTGGGGAGGAGGGGGATAAGCGGTTTGTGGAGGGGAAACACGGAAGGGGGATAACATCTGAAATGTAAATAAATAAAATAACCAATAAAAAATTAAAAATAAAAAGAAACCCAGGTCAAAGGCACAGAAAATATTTTCAACAAAATCCTAGAAGAAAATGTGAATAATCTAAAGAAGGAGGTGCTTGTCAAGGTACAAGAAGCATATACAAGATAGATGAGACCAGAAAAGAATTTCCCCTTGGCACATAATAATCAAAACACTAAACAAAAAAATACTAAAAGTTATAAATGAAAAAGACCAAGTAACATATAAAGACAGACCTATGAGAATTATACCTGACTTCTCAACGGAGACTCTAAAACCCACAAGGGCCTGGATAGATGTTTTACAACTCTAAGAGACTACAGGTACCTGCTCAGACTACTATATCCAGCAAAACTTCATTAGATGAAGAAATAAGACATTCTGTGATGAAAACCAAATTTAAGCAGTATTTATCTGCAAATCTAACCTTACAGGTGCTAGAAGGAAAACTCCAACATTAAGAAATTAACTCATCACCCAAGAAAACACAAGGAATAAATAATCTGAGTCCACTTAATCAAAAGAGTGAATACACTCCCATCCCCCACCCCAATCAGCAAAATGACATCTCAATTCTTAACATCTGTGCACCAAACACAGGGCACTCAAGTTCATCAAAGAAACACTGCCACAGTTTAAGTCACATGCTGACTCATACATGGATAGTGGGAAAACTGCAATACCCACTTCGCCAACAGTCAGTCATGCTAGAGCTAACTGATATCATAAACCAAATGGATTTAACAGATAATTTACAGAACATCCCACCCAAATGCAAAAGGACATACCTACTTCTCAGCACCTCATGGAATGTTCTCCAAAACTGACCACATACTTGGACACAAAGCAAGTCTGATACAAAAACAAAATACAAACAACAACAACAACAACAAAGAAACAACCCTGTGCATCCTATCTTACAACCATACATTAAAACTGGTTATCAACAATAACAGAAATAACAGAAAGATTTAAAAATTCATGGAAATGTAACAACATACTATGGAATGAAAGATGTGACCACACAGAAATTAAGAAACTAAAGACTTCCTAGAATTGAATGAAAATGAATACACAATATAACCAAACTCATGGGATATGAGGTTCTAAGAGGCAAGTTTATAACATTAAGTGCTTACATTAAAAAAGAAATTGCAGAGATCTCATACAAAGTAACTTGACAGCACACATGAAAGCTCTAGAACAAAAAGAAGAAATCATACCTCTGGACTTTTGGCTATTTTTGTAGTTTCTTTTTCTTCTACCCTTTCAACCCACTAACACTAGAATGGGGGGAAAAAAGAGGGGGAAAGTGGACATCATTATCTTCAGACTACTTCCTGCTGATTAAGGGCTCAAATTCCTTGGGGCAAGTTAGATCTTCACTGTCAGGAAATTTCTTCTTTTTCTTATTTCTTCTTTGTGCATTACTAATTAACAAACTGCAACCAACAGCAACCACTCAACAATCCACAACACTTCTTGGGTCCCTCGCATTTATATACCCTCTAAAGAGTCCCCAGAATTCCAAACATCACACACTCACAGAAACTATGTGTAGTTGGCAAAAAACCATGCCTCTGCTAGAGCACGAGGCAAATCATAGATGCTGTGGACAATCTGAAGCAGCCCCATATCCCACACGTGGGATTAAAACAAAACATATTTCTGTAATTTTTTCAAAGAAACAAA
>LR749570.1:736005-836330 GCA_902729485.2 Mus minutoides
CTATCTATCTATCTATCTATCTATCTATCTATCTATCTATCTATCTATCTATCTATCACAAATTGTGCCTTGTTGCTGGTTTTATGGCACAAGGAGGAGGGTTTACTATATCATAACCATGTTCATCTGTCTGTGAGGATGTATCCAGAGATGATTAGAATACAAGGACTCAGACTTAACGCTTTTACTCACTGATGGATTCAATCTCTTACAGACTACTGGGAGGTGGTAGGACTGTGGTATAAATGGGGTTTCTGGAATGCCTCTGAAAGATGTAACAGAGACCCGACCTTCCTGTTACTCCTATCTGCCCTGAGGTGAGCAGCCTCAGCCACTTTTTTTGTACTGGCATGTTTTGTATTACTTCAGGCCTAAAGCAATGGATCTAGTTGACAAGTCACTAAACCTCTAAATCCAAATTAAAGTAAGTCCTAACTGCCTCCCTTAAATTTTCCATATGTATTTTTCAAAGCAACATAAAATACAAGGCATAAATCCATTTTGTAGAGCAGGCCTCATATCTAACCAGAAATCACTGCTCATGTAATAGTCATGGCACTACAACACCTGTAGCATATCTTCCCTGGTAGAATGGTATTATAGCATGCATGGGTGGACAATGATGCTTCCAGCATGTGGGTTATTAAATGAAAATATCAGTGTGAGGAGTGAGATACCTCTCTACAAGATACTGATGAGATAGACCTCAAAGATTCCCAACATAACAAGGTTACTGCCATTGCTCTTACATGCTTACTATAACTAGCACACTAATATAACAGTGTCACGCTGGACACAGAGAAAGCAAGCTGGAACTGATCTGGAAATTTCATCTCTGCTGGCTGCCTGTACCATGCTGATGGTGATATACTGTCTACTGATAAGAAAAATCTTTAGTGGACTTACCCAGGGTAAACCCTGCATGCTACAATACCATCCTGTAGTGAGAATTCTGGTTTCTTAAAAGAAAAAAATACTGAAATATTATAGAATGTGCTTTCATTTTAATCCCAGGTGTAGGAACACGGGGCTGCTTTGGATGGTCAGTAGCAGCTCGCCATGATTTGCCTCATGCTCTAGCAGAGGCGTTTTTTTGAAAGCTGCAGCTAACTTTTCAGAAGGTATATAAATGCTAGGGCCCTGAGAGGTGTGGTTTGGTAGTCTTTGAGGGGAGTTGCTTGTGGTTTGCTGGTAGTCGTGCTCAAAGAAACAAAAAGAAATCAGATTCTCTTCTCTCTCTCTCTCTCTCTCTCTCTCTCTCTCTCTCTCTCTCTCTCTCTCTCTCTCTCTCCCCCTCCCTTTCTTTCTCTCCTCTCTAGTGTTAGGGGTGAAATGGGGGTAAGGGAGTGGGAGGGAAAAGAACACAAAGTAGCAAAGACCAGCTACATCACCCTTCTCAGCAAGGTATGGCCACAGGTATGTGAAACAGTGGTGCAAATGTGACATAAGTGGGGAACAAACTGCTTTGACTAGATTCAAAGCCTGCCCAACAGGAGGAAATTCATGCCTGTTAATATAAACATGTCCAAAAGCCCATGGCCTGGGAGGATATAGTCCCTAGGCAGAAACTGGGACATGTGTGACAACCTAGTCCTGCTGTTTTCCTGAATGGGCATATATTGCAAAACTGCCTTCCAAATATGCGTTTATACACACTGACTAGTACTGTTCTCAACCTGGTCTGTGAGGCTTTTTATGTGGTGCATGTACAGCAGTCAATACAGGGGCTCCAAGCTGACCAACTGTTGAGTGGTCTGCTCCAAATAAAACCTCTATAACGAGTCCTACAAAGCTCGGGAGGAGAGGCAGAAACAAAGAGCGAGCTGGAGCACGGGGAGAGTGCTGTGACGTGCTGTCTTGTATATAAAGGATATGCTGCTCTTAGGATCACACAGTGCACACACACATACAGAGGCAGGATTTTAGTTTTTTAGATGGATCAGTTAGAGGCAATTAAAATTTTTCCTTATGCTTTCTAAGTTATTTATAACACACATGCTTTACCTTCTTTTTTTTTGTTACTTGTACTGATTTGGAAACATGATAATACATAATCTGCTTTTTTACAACAAAGAACATTCTAATAAAAGTAAGATATATTTTAAATTTTAATGGTGAACTGTATACAGTCAGATAGATGCACCTTAATATCAAAATCATAGTTTAAATTTTCCATATTTACCATATTAATTTTCTTTAAATCTGCCAATCCATATCCTCAACTCTAATCTAACAGTGGTAAAACCTCCAGTTTAATATTTACGATGCTATTTTTCTTTTGTTCTTCACTGAAGTAAGGTTTTTAAATTTAATAACATGAAATCTATTTAACGGTTTACTAACTTCATCTTTAAAAACCCTATTTAAAGCCCCTCTACACAGTAGGCTATCTAACAGTAAGGGCAGTAGAATGTGTTACTCTCACAATCCCCATCCACAGCCTTTGGCTTGTCTTCCCAGAGTTGTAGCCAGTGGACACAAATGCCAGTGCAGTGGCAGAAATGAGTAGACGTGCCTCAAAACAAGGCAGAAGCGGAGAGCCAGCTCTGGAAAAAAATGTCTGATCTCTATGCTCAGGCCCTGTCCCTTCCCCATTTGCCATAGAAAGGCTAAGTCTTGAACATGCTGCTCTTACTCAGCGGGGATCCCGGAAGCAACTGGCAATGACCAAATGAGATGTGAAGACGAGCCATAGCAACTGATCTGAGTTGACAATGTACAACTTATAATGAGAGCAAGAGGTCATGCTGTTCCAAGATGCTGAAATTTTATGACTGTTGCTGTAATAACACAAAATGTATGCTAATTATCTTCACTTTGGAATAATTGACAACTCGCACACTATAGAATTTTGGGGCTCCTCAACTCCCCCCTCTCCCCCAGTTCAGTGTAAGATGGGCTGTGATCAATGCACACAAGGGTCATTTATTCTGGTCAATGATGCTCTAACTTGTCTACTGAAGAACTTACAGTAATAATGACACCAATATGGTAGGTGATTCTGGAGATTCAGCTTAAAGCAACTACTATAGTATTAATTTCTTTTGAATTTACTGCCTCTTAAAATTAGAGTTTGTTTCTCTTGACTCTGAACAAAATGGATATCCCAGGAAAGCATTCTACAGTTATTTCCTGGTGCTATGTATCCTGACAACAGTGTGTTTTACTCTGCTTAGAGGCACAGTAGGATGAAACAAGCTCATGAGATTTGTCACCAGACACAGGTTCAAATTGTCTTACAGTCTTCTTACTTAAAATACAGGACATCTGACTGCATATTTAGCTTTTCTCTGGTATTTACCTTCTTTCTCTTCTACAAAGTGGAAAAAGATCTTATCTGGCTATAAGAGATAAGACTGCGTGTGAAGGCTAGTGTCTAATGCACACTGTAACTTAAGAATAAACGGGGGTGGGGGGGGGTGGGGGGTGGGGGGGTGGAGGGGGTGGGGCGCTGGTGAGATGGCTCAGCGGGTAAGAGCACCCGACTGCTCTTCCGAAGGTGATAAGTTCAAATCCCAGCAACCACATGGTGGCTCACAACCATCCGTAATGAGATCTGGCTCCCTCTTCTGGAGTGTCTGAGGACAGCTACAGTGTACTTACATATAATAAAAATAAAATAAATCTTTAAAAAAAAAAAGAATAAACCAGGGAAGCTTTATGTACAATAAATGATGAAAAAATGCTGCGTTATTGTTCATCAGAACAAACATTGATTTTGTATGAATTCCCAGGTAACTGCACTTCAGTTTACGACTTCTTTGTTCCTATTTATTTTTTTAAAGCATAGATTTTGAAGCCCAGTTATATGTCGACAATACATAATAGTAATATCTTTTTGCTTTGTATGCTGAATATTAGATACATATGTAATATTTGATTATATACTTAAAGACAAAGAAAAAAATTTTTTTTTTGTTTTTTGAGACAAGGTTTCTCTGAATTTTACTTAACCTCATTTACCCTAAAATATTATCATTTTAACACATAGTTAATATAAAATTATTTGGATATTGTACACTTTATTTTGTCCCAATTGTGGAAACTGATGTGTGCTGATACACAGCTGTTAGTTGGGGCTAGCAACAGTATATATCCCCGCAGCAGACAAACTAAGGATGGCCATCTTGGACAGTGGGGCTCTCAGCGTGGTTTTTCATCTACTCCTGGGACACTTGAAGATGTAAAATATCATTTTACAATGTGTTTTTCCTCCCTGATATATGAATAAAATGCTGGTTGACTTCCGAAGTGGAAGATCTTGTTTTTAAATTTTATGTACACTATTTATCCTTTTGATGGTTCCCAAGCAAAAATAAACTATCTGAGGAGATTATAATTAAAAAAAAAAGACCTGCCTTCCTAACCTGGTGTGTGTTGGAGGCAGTGACAGTAGTAGAGTGGATTATGGTTTCATTGGAGTGTTCCTGAAAAGGCTTAGCTACTAATAAAAACAATGTTTTGAGAAGTTACTCAATTATGAGGATCTTGACCTCATTTATGGATTAATCCGTGGATAGGTTCATAATTGCATAGGAAGGTATTGGAAAACTTTGGATGCAGAACTTAGCTGAAGAGAAATGGGTCATTAAGTTATGCCCTTGAAGACTAGGCCATAATTTCCAATCACTTAACACAACTTTCATTCACTCATTCCTATCAGTGTGGTATAAACTTGTGTAAATCTGTATGGGTACATCTGCTTTAAGAACCAGAGGTCAATGACTGTTGTTGTCTATCACTTCCTACATTACCACCTTTTTACATTTATTTATTTTTGTGTGTCCAGAGGAGATAACTGGGGAAACACACACACACACACACACACACACACACACATACACACACACCCCACAGCACACAGCACACAGAAGGGGAAGGGGACATTTTGGAGAGTTACTTTCTTTCCATTGTGTGAGATCCACTACCAGTCTCTCCAGAAATGTTTTTCTTTCTCTGCCTCTAGTCTGCTAAAACGTGAGCCACTCTGTTCTACTGCAGGCTCCTGGCCATGATGTTCTGCCTCACCATGAGACCAAAATCAATGGTGCCAAGTAACCATGGACTGCTGAAACTGAGCGTCTTTTAAAAGTTTTCTTCTTCAAATTGGTTTCTCGGGGATTCTGTCATAGTGACTTTCAGAACACTGAGAAATGGAGAAAAAGTGGTAAACCTAAGTGTTTATAAGCAGACAATGCTCTGGGCAGCTAAGAAGGTGTGTGTAATGCTAGTAGGCTTGGCTGGCACAGGCTTGTAATCTCAGCTACTGAGGAAGCTGAGACAGAAAGACTGGAAAAAGTAGCCTGGCTCTGTTTCATATTAAGCTTTGCTTCAGGATTCCAGAGATGGGCTAGGGATGGGTATGTGTCACTGGATCTCAGAGTGAATGCAGATCAAGCTGGGTAACAGCAAGACAATGTCTGCAAGTTAAAAATTCTAAAAGGGCTGGGTAGAGTCTAAATCTTGTCTAACATGAACATGGCCCCCAGGACAATCTCCAGTACTACATGGAAGGGAAGAAGAAAGAAGCTAGTGCTGCCTCCCCTGTACATGGTCCCATAGCCTCTCTGAATTTCTCTGTAAGAAGATGAACCTTTACTTTACAGAGCCAAATTATGCAGACATAATTTCAAGTCCTTAAAAAAAATTCTGATTTCTGTGTCTCCTTAGAATTTTTTCTTTAGTAAGTGCTGCTGTCTGAAATTTTACAATTAGGTCTTTACTTGAGACTTCTTAAACACCATTGTTTCTTATTTTAGAAAAGGTCAGCTATTTCTTAACAAACAGCTTAAAACGGAACAGATTAATGTGTAGCTTAATCCGTATTTCCAAATAACATTTAAATAAGAGTTAGGCAGTACATTTCTATTATATCTTAACTACTTATAGTTGTTTGGTGCACAATAAAGGTCACAGGGCTTCTTTTCAAGATTCCCCTACTATCTCAGGATGGGTTTCTCCTTTTTCATAGCTAGATATAATTTACTAAGACTGTGATAGTTAAGACTATTTCAGGAACAGTGATGCTGACCTACGAAAAATAAAATTGTTGGAAGCGAAGGAGCAGTAGTGCTATCTTACCTGACCCTGAGAGCCGAGCTTTGGGTGCAAGGAGGGACCTTATTTTACTCAAATGTAGAAACCCAAGTTTAGGAAATTAATGTATTCTTCCAGAGTCATAGCTAAAGGGTGAATGCAGGAATTGAAGTTAGATCAATTTCTGTTTCATTTACTTTATCAGAGTATTTATACTCTTAGGGTAAAAAACAGAATTTTGTCAATTTTAAATAGATTATGACTTTATACACCTTGATTCTCTTTTAGTTTTCACCTCCCTCTCGCATTATAGCCCCTTGGTGTTTACTCGCATGTTTATGTGTGTGCAGGCTATCTTCCTTACTGCTGCTTTTTCACTTACTCTTGAGACATGGTTTCTTCAACCCAGAGCTTACAGCCAAGCTTACCCTGAAAACCCCACCTCTGCCATCATAGGAATTACAGGGCCCTACCAGGAATTTTATATGGGTTCTGGGGATCTGAACTCCAGTGTTCTTGCTTGTATGGTGAACACTTTAACCAATGGTGGCCTCCTCAGACCATTTGTTTTGTTTTGCTTTGATCATTTCCATATTGATAACTTCCATTTTTTTTTAGATGGCAAAAACATCTGAAAGCAAATAAATTTCTAAGAAAGGCTTTACCTATCTTTTATAGCTTCTCTTATGTACCACTTTAACTTCTGAAGACTAACATTAACTGTATATTAAGGCTTTGTCGGGAATACCATACTTTTTAGAATTTCTCTGTTTTAAAAGTGTTTAGATGTTCAATCATTCTGAGTAAAGAAAGCCCATGCCTCTAAGGCCAGGCACAAGGTTGTAATCCCAGCACTCAAAGAGGTGGGAGGATAAGAGTTCCAGGCCATTTTGGCCCACACAGCAAGACTCTGACCCCCAAATAAAGAACAAGACAGGCAGCTGACCAACTACCTGCCACTCTAGTTCCAAGAGATCTAATGCATTCTTCTGCCCTTTGTGGTATGAATGTGTTACCCATACATACATGTAGGCATTCACACACATGCATAAAACATGCATAAATAAATCTTTAAGTGTATAAAAATGTAAGAGAAAGTATTCATTAAAACAAAAATGGCTACTGTATACTTGTTATAAATAAATTTAATTCAAATAAAACTAGAGTCTAATGTTAGTATACATGTGACACTTTGATGAATATTACTCATAAAAATTTTTTAAATTAACATATCCTATTGGCTAGAATAAAGTACAAATTCATTAAAACTATGTATTTCTCTTGTGGAAAAACTATGAAGAAAAATTACTTTTTTGATTGAAGACTGACCTAAAGTCCCATTAGCCATCTTATAAATGCAACTTAATAAATAAAGAAGCTTTAGCAAGATCCACTAATTCTACCAGAAAAAGAAAATCAATGCACAGAACCTACTGTTAGCAGATGTAAAGGCACGCACAGAAGAGTTTATAGACATACTTGACCCATAGCATTTAAGTGTTTGGAATCTCTATACCTGTTCTTCATTAGACGAACCTCTCTCTTCCGTGCTGCTTCTTCGGCAGGCTGTGTAGGAAGTGCTGGGGAGGATGCCATAACAACTCCAGGGGCAATGGTGCTCGTGGGTGCTGTGCGGATTTGGTATGTTTGTACATCACCAGAGGCAGCTGCAAAGAAGAACAAACAAGGTATAAGACACAGAAATACTACAATTTAATTCAACGGTGTCTCAATCAATCTAAACTATACTTAGATTAAAAGGGAAAGAGGAAACGGGATTCTAGCTAAAAAGAAGATCGCAACTGACTGTACTATTAGTACAGGTACAGGCAAGGATGCCTCAGTGTCCCTGCTGGGTCTTATATTTATGTTGTGCTGGGATGGAGATCTATTCTGTGGTTTATATGCTTGTCAACTTTAAGTCTAAAAGCGGGCCCAGCAGAGATGATCCTCCTAGATACAGGCCTCAGTATCTTCCCTTGATTTAGATAAATTCACATTAAAAAAAAAAACCTTCAAGTAGACTCTTGCCACGACATAAAAACGATCATGATTTTTCATAAAATAGCAAAATAGAAGAAAAAATAAGCATATAAAAACTATTATAAATTTCTAATTCAAACAAAACTCAAAGTATGAAAAACTGGACATTTGATGCCAATCATGGTATATGTAAACATATCCTAATATACGTGATTAAAACTAAATAAGTAAAAGCTGAATTTTTTTGTTTTCAGTTTTCTAAGACAGGGTCTCACTATGTAGCCCTGGCTGTCTAGAACTCACTATGTAGACCAGGCTGGCTTAGAACTTGAGAGATTCACCTGCCTCTGCCTCTGCCTCCCAAGTGATAGGATTAAAGGTGTATGGTTTGGATTTTCATAACCATACAATCTCCATATGTGAAAAAAAAATCACTATTTGTCCATTATTTCCTTCTAGAAACAGTGTCATGATATGCTTTCATTAGTACCCTAACACTATGTGAGAGATTTTGAATGTCTTTATAAAATCATTTGTATCAGTGAAAAATACCGATTGTATCGTTTGAGGGACAAAGATTTATATACTAAACATGTTACCATATTCAAACTGACGTTGAGAATTCAAATTCACTGACATCCTGCTTTACAATTTTTTGAGTACCTGCATGTAAAGTGAAAAGGTGTTTTATTCCCACTAATAAGCAAAATAATTTTTAAAATATCATTGGTCTAATAACAAGATATATAGTATAAATTTATTAGAAATTGTTAAACAAAAGATGTTCTACTTGGTGTTGTGGTATGATCCAAAAGTAATTATCCATGGTGAAGGGATATAACTCTCATTAACACAGGAAACATTAGTTATTGTTAACAAAAATATTTTTAGAAGCAAATATTAATTTTTAGTCTATAAATTTTTAATCTGGTAATATTGAACTATGAACCGTTCAGTGAATTAATGGAGAATAGTTAACACTCTCCAGACTCTTGAAATTTTGGGAAAAAACAAAACAAAACAAAATCCTCTAGTTCATCGAGGCTTAAGGACAACTTGTTCTTCAATGAGCAAGGATTTGCATAATGATGCATGTTCTTTTGGAATGTTCTTATCCAAAATCCAAATTGATGACTTTAAAAGCACTATAGTCCTTTTAAGTTAAAAAGAATAAAAACAAAACAAAACAGATAAAACAGCAGAATCCACTAGACCTCTTTAATAGTGACATAGCACACAATGAGGAGGGAAAGAAAGAGGCCCAAGGGAGCTAGTGTTACTTGAGGCCATTCAGCCTGGCTATAACTTCCTCAGTTCTCTTCTAACATAGTTTGGTTCTCCCAACCCTGACTACTGGAAGGTATTAAAGACAGGTAAAACCCTTTTTAAGCTAAAAGATAGTTGTTTTTATGCCATGACATTTTCATCCAAGTGGAAAGTTGCATGAGAAATATTTATGTATTAAATATATGCATATCTAAACTGTTAATATCTAAATCTATACTGAAGGAAACTATTTTAGTAGTGCTTTGTAATATACTTACTTTACATGAGTATACACATTAATTTTTAAAAGAATGTACCATATGTATGAATTCTTAATTCTATTACCTTGAACAACAACTTGGTTGCTGGGCACTAGAATCTGCTGTCCATCAGTGGTCTGTGCATACTGTAGAATGGTAGTACCCGGCTGAGTGGCAGCTGTATTGGTCATGGTTAATGTCTGCAGGCCCTGTACCCCATCCGTACCATTGTTAGCCAGCTGTATTGCTCCTCCCTGGGTAATGGCAACTAAAACCCAATGAATTTTATTGTTACAAGTTTAATTAATACCACATAAGACTTTTAAAATACACTAAATCCATGCAATTAGCAAAGCATAATCTAGGAGAAATTATTCTAGAAAATAACATCACCAAGAAAGACTTGGTATATTCAAGTAACCATGTACTCAGAAAACCATATCCAATTTCTATGATAGAAGTATACTCTATGAACTGTACTATAATAAATAATGCATGGTAACAATATAAAAAGTGAAAACACAAACTCTTTTGAACTTATTTAAACTCCAAGGAGGGCTTGCTTTACAACAACACTCTCCTTTACAGCACTGGAAACTCCCTCATATATTTTTACTATCTGCTGCTTTAATTGTAAATACATTTTTTAGGTAGAAAACTAATTAATATAAGAAGCACCCAATAAATATTTGTTAAAAGTATATTTAATAAAGCCATCTGTCAGTGAATTATATTTTCTAACTCTTTGAGCAATTTATAAACTCTGTCAGTAGTGCACTTAGACAGCCATGTGAAAGCATGATTCTTCTCAAGGGGCTAAAGCAAAAAATAAATAAATAAATAAATAAATCATTTGAGCTAGGAGTTTAAGACTAGCCTGAGAAAAATAGTAAGACAGCATCTCAAAATAAAAATCAATGAAATTAATAATATTTAAGAAAAGAAAAAGAAGAATCAGTAATACACTAATGTCCCAGGCCCTAGGTTCAGTCTCTAGCACCTACCACCCATCAACCCCACCAAAAATCTCATCAAGAAAGGCAGGAAATACCCTGGATCTCAGTTATCAGTTACTATGTGTCTCATAAAGTTTAAACGTAGATCCAAGACCCTCATTTAGATGCACCTCATCCTGTTCTAAGCTCCATGTCTGGGTCTTCACAGAGTCTTCTATTGGCTGATGAGTAAGCTCACTAGCTACTATCTGGCAAATGAATATTAATCCATGCTCACACAAGTCATCCTTATATAACAGTACACAGAAAAAGCTACTTGAAAGGTAAGTTCTTATCTTTTTTGCAATTCATAATCTTTAGATACTAGAACTGAAAATTACGATTGACTCCTCAGATAAATCTAAGGATCAAGTTTTCCAAAAAAGACTAAAAATTGTAATTTTACCTGAGCAATTTCATAAAGTGTGTATGTGTGTATATGTACATGGGCCAGTGTTGAGAATCAAACCTTCATTCACAGTAGGAATGCACCCCATTGATTGAGGTTTGTGCCCAGCTTTCCATAATGGGTTATAATTGCATTAAAAGGAAAGTTTTAAAAGTGTGGTGTCAATGTATCTAATTATGTTACTGTTTAACAGAAGTGAATTAGTTTGGGAATATCAGTGAGATCTAGGGAATTATACCATCCTGAGTGGTGTGTACACAGAAAATTGATAATTCACTGTTCAATCAACTGCTATGAGTTCATTATTATTTAGTCACTTTATCAAGGTGATAAATTTGTGGAAATTACCATACTAGCATACATAATCCTATTTTAGCTAATCACAGATTTTACTATCTTAGATGTTAAAAAAAAAGTCTAAGAATTGTTCTACAACTAATTTGGTAAGATTACTTGAATAGATCTGGAGATGTGGCTGCTCTTTCAGAGGACCTGGGTTCTATTCCCAACACCGACAGGGAGGCTCACAGCCATATGCAACTAGTTCCAGGGGATTGGACACCCTCTTTTGGCCTCTGCAGGAGCTGCACACATGTGGTGCACAAGGAAAACATCCATACACATAAAGTAACAATACACCAAGAGAGTGGGGAAAGGTACTTTAAAGAATCAGAAGGTTAACAAAACCTCTTCATTTCTCATACTTAATTTGCAAATTCAGATGTATTTAATCAACATTCTACTTTTTTCTTGATTACACAGCAACAGGCTCAAAGTGAATGGAAGGAAAAAACTACACAAGAAAAGATATGGGCTACTCTGTTAAGATCATTTGACTTTGTTATTTTTCCTGGAAATCTAAAAACATCTGCTCTTATATAACAGATGTATAGTTTGTTTTAAACATTAAATAAGGTGTCTCTCATACACACACAAATGACAATTCTTTGAAAATATAAGTCTCACCTAAGATTTAAACATGTTTTTAACTATGCAATATTTACTTGTACATTTGATAACTTTAAAAGTATAAGATAGTTTTGACAAAAACAAATTCATTAAAATAAGAAACTTATTATCTCTAGGTATAATTAAATTACTACCAAGAAATATGAACAAGGAAATATAATTATGTAAAATTTTAACTTTAAAATCTAAATACAATTAAACTGTATTAGCTGAGAATCTGTAAATAACAGCTTATTGAAAAATAGAATGAAAAAGGAGGGACATATACAATTCTTCCTAATGGGAAAGGCTGAGAAAGAGGTTTACAGTTTATAGATATTATAAATCTAACCCTTAGAGTTTGGTAACCATGTGAACTTTACAAGTTACAAAATACAGGGCTGTAGAGATGATTAAAGGTTAAGAGCACTGACTACTCTTCCAAAAGACCCAAATTCAATTCCCAGCATTAGCATGATGGCTAACAACCACCTGTAAATACAGTTTCAGAGGAATCCAACACCTCTTCTACCTTTTACAGGTACCACATACATGTGGTGTTGATATACATGCAGACAAAGCTATCATACACATAAAAATTTTTTTTAATTAAAAATAAATAAGCTACAAAAATAAGTAGTTTGCCATACATGTGAGTATTCATTATGTTGTTTCTTAGTGGAAAAGAAAAATCAAGAACATAATGCTAAACCAATTTCATTAAAGGCACACATGCATGTACCAAAAGGATAGTACATAAATGAATAAAGGTTTAAAGAAAAATTTCAAAGTATAGTACATTTAAACTAAAGTATCTAAGGAAATGGTAGGTAATCTAATACTTCTCCCAGTCAGCTCCTGTATGTCTTTTCTAAAAATCATCTTTCCTAGTTCAAGTAAGAATCCCTGAGGTAGTGAATTAGGACAGGAATATGATATAGCCCTCAGTAAGTTCATGCTGGTGGAAAAAGAAGTCTTGTACATTGTCAGAGAAGAACCATCTTGAAGACTTAAAATAATCTGGATATGAAATTATCTCAAACTAAACACACACACGGACACACACACACACACAGAGACAGGGTGAGGAAGATGTACCTTTTTACAGCCACCAATAATTTAAGGAAAAAATCCATCTAAGCTTATTTAGCTCAGTTATCACACATAGTAAAGACAGTTTATCAAAAGCACCATCCCTAGGGTTCAGACAGATGACATGGTGGCTAAGAATGCTTAATCTGAGGCTTGGTTCCCAGCACCCATATTCAGGTGGCTCACAAGTGTCTGTTACTCTCGTTCCAAAGGCTTCCCAGAACCGCTGCACACAGGTGATGCATATAAACTCACGCAGCACACACACTCATAAATAAAAACAGCAAATCTTAAAAAAAACAAACACACACACACACACACACACACACACACACACACACACACACACACAAACCTTCCCTTATAAATAATACCAAAAGTTTCAGTGTTGGAAAAGCTAAAAATTTTCCTTTAGGAATCTACTTTAAATACAGCTGGAATACAAATTACAGGCTGGCAAGCCAACATCATGCTAAAATTAAAAATAGTAATTTGTGCGTGAATCATGTAAGAGACATGCGGAAGGCAAGAAAGGAAAAAAGGAAAAAAGGAAAAAAGTGACATTTCCATAAATGCCTCTTAACAATTCTTTAATAATGTCTGACAGTAGGGCAAACAGTATTGGCAGCAAAAGCCTTGGCATTTATCATTTTCTTAAAGAGACTAACAGTTTTCCTTCTCACTTTTCATAATAGAAAAATGTATTACTCACTGTACTGCCCACTGCTCGTTTGGTAAATGGGGGTTGGCACTGTGACAGTGGTGATGGCAGGGGCTGAAGTCTCCTCTTCTGACTTTTCTTCTTCAATCCTTGGCACCCCTGGTGCATCAGAAGATAAGTCATTCAAAATTTTCCTAGAAAAATAAGGAGCTATTTTAATTAAAAAAAAAATTCACTAAGTACAAATAAAGATTAGAAAACTACTAAGGTATAGGACAAAAATCCAAACACATGAATAAACTCCAAACAAAGCAGGGACTTCAAATGCAAGAATTGCAAGGTGGTATTGGGGGGGGGGGCAATATAAAAAATAAAACTACATATGTTTATTGTATTTTATTTTTATGTGATGTGATGGGTTGTGTTTGTGTGTTTTATCTGCACATGACTGGTGCCTGCAGAGGCCAGAAGAGGCCACTTTATATCTTACGACTGGAGTTACAGATGGTTGTGAGATAGTATATGTGACCGGTTGATTGAATCTGGATCCTTTAGAAGAGCCATCTCCTCTTACTCACTCCAGCCTTCACAAGCAGTGTGTGTATCTGTGTATGTGTGTGTCTGTGTGTATACATATATGCACATATATACGTATGTATGTTTGTATGTATGTATGTATGTATGTATGTATGTATGTATGTTTGTTTATTTTTTTCCAAGACAGGGTTTCTCTGTGTGGCCCTGGTTATTCTGAAACTCACCTTGACACTCTGTATAGAACAGGCTAGCCCAAACTCAAGAGATCTGCCTCTCTGCTTCCTAAGTGCTGAGATAAAAGGCATTCACCACCACCATCTGGCTTTTTTTTGTTTTGTTTTGTTTTTGTTTTTTGAGATGAGACAGGGTTTCTCTGTATAGCTCTGGCTGTCCTGGAACTCACTCTGTAGACCAGGCTGGCCTCGAACTCAGAAATCTGCCTGCCTTTGCCTCCCAAGTGCTGGGATCAAAGGTGTGCACCACCACTGCCCAGCCTTATTTTGTTTTTTAAGACAGTGTCTTATTATGAATCTCAGATTGGGAAGATCACAATTCTCCTGCCTTAGCCTCCCCAGTACTGGGATTACAGTTACATACCTTGTATGCCTGGCTCTAAATAATATATATAACTATATAAAATTGGAACATGAAGAAATATTCCTTATTTAGGATTATGGTTGAAGTTTAAACATGATCAATTTAGTCTCACAATCTAATCTAGCTCCCCTTTGTATGAAAATTCAAACCCACAGCTAAGACATTATTTACATTTTAGTTTTGTTTGCTCTAGATCATATTGGCTGATAAGAATAAATAACTTTATTTCTTCATCAATAAATCCAGAATCAGATATTTGAACAATTTGTATATTTTATAAGTGGCTTTAGAGACTTTACAGTTGTCACTACAGTTTCACCTTATTTTTCCAGCCCACTTCCTTTGCCTGCTGTGACCTTTCAAGGCACTCATGCTTCTAGCACCAGGGCACTTAATATATCATCGCAAATCTGATATGCATGGCTTCTGTTTTTTCAGAACAATTACTGGTGAAAATATCAAGTCACAGGAGACAAAATGGAGCACCTTTCTGCTGTATACAAGTTAACTGCTTTATAATGATAGGTTGCTCCAATAAAAACCTATTTTGTACAATCAATCAATTTCATTTTTCTAACCTTGCAAGCATACTATAAGCATCTGTTAAATAGCTTGCTATAATCTAGATAGATATAAGGGCTACATTTCAGGAATTCATAAACTTCATATAAATAGTATCTCAGTGTGAAAGTTTAACTATAAGGTAAGGTAATATTCTCCTTTATAGCCCTTTCTCTCTATGTTTTCTTTGATTAGCAAAGCATGGTTGATTTAAATAACTTCTGCTAGGATTCTGGCCAGAAAAATATTAAGACAAATATAAAGCTGGCATTTTTGTGGGTTTTGTTTGATTGTTTCTTTAAGTGAGAATGTAGTAGGAGGTACATGTGTGGAGGTCATAGAACAACTTGGTGGAGTTGGTTCTTTCCTTCCACCCTTATGTGGATGAAACTCAGGTCACCTAGCTTGAATCAGCATGTTTATCTGCTGGAGCCATCTGGCTGACTGGCAGCTATGATTTGCATAGGACTTAGGAGAAGTCATGTGACTTGACTTGCTTCTTAATACTTTGTTGGATTTGCTTCAGAATGAAAGGTATTATATACTAATATAAGATATACTTCAATTTCTCAAAATCTAACACATGCTCTATTGAAAACAAAAGAGAAGCAGCTCACACTGTTTCTAACTCTAGTACTGGAGGGCCTGATATCACTTCTAGCCTCTGCAGGTACTTCATACACATGGTGTACAGAAATACAAACACTCACACACAAAAATAAAAACAAATAGTAAAGATTATACATATAAATGCCTATAATATATATCCTACAACATAAAATTTCTTAGGACCTCAAAATTAATTCACTAGTAATATTTAGAATTTATAATTGGGTGAGGACAGAAAAAGAGCTTAGTAGTAACTATAAGTAAGTACATGGAGGAAGATAAGGCAAACAACTACTTTTTTAAAAAAGGAGCAAGGCTAGAGAGAAAGCTCATTGGTTAGTTAAGAGCACTGGTTGCTCTCTTATAAGGCCTGTTTTGATTCTCAGCATCCAGAGTGACTCACAACCATTGGTAACTCAGTGCTAGGGGATCCAACATCTTCTGACCTCTGTTGGCACCATGCACACAACTGGTGTACAGACATATGCAGACAAAACACCCATTAACATAAAACAAAATAAATCTAAACATAAATAAAGAATAGAAATTGACATAAATAAGCATAACTTAAACTAACACAGAAGGTTACTATAAAATTCTGAAGTTAACTGAATTCCTAAGTAAGCTTAAGATTAATAGGTAATGTTTCTTGATATACTTAACATGGAACCACTTGATATATGTAGTAATTGTTTTTGACCTTATTTTGAGGCAAGGCATAGACTAGGTAGGTAACATCACAGTTGCACTCAAACTTGAGGATGTTACCAAAGAATTACCCTGAAAACTATTAAATACAGTTGTTTGCTAAGGACCATGACATGAAAATCGCCTATAAATGTGTAACTAAGCAGATCAACAGTGTACCAAGAACGATGCTAACACTCAAAGGTAATCCAAGCTTTTTAAAGGGAGAGCAACAGTCTGTACAGCTACAAAAACAGAAGGAGGGAAATGTCCTATAACTGCTAGAGCAATGCTTCTCAATCTTCTAACCCTACAACCCTTTACACAGTTCCTCATAGTGTGCTGACCACCAACTAGAAAATTATTTTCATTGCTACTTTGTAACTATAATTTTCCACTATTATGAATCATAATGTAAGTACCTGGTTTTCAGGGATTGCGAACCACAGGTTTGAGAACCACTAGTTTAGAGTAATAGTCTTATTTTGTACTGTAAACGTCAGCTTATTTGAGAAATAACTCAAGAGAAATAATCTGCAAAGTACTTTCTGGACCAGCTTTATCGGTGTTCTGACATGTCTATCTGCCAAGCACTAAGTCTTCCTGCATGTCTCTGACTCTAACGATTAAATCACATACCTGTAGGAAGGCCTCCTTGAAAGGATTTCCCTTCGTTTCTGGGAATCAGTTACGCTATCCACAGACTCCTGTGAATCTTCACTTTCTGCAATAGTTGAAATCTGAAAGCAAAGAATAACTTTATCTTGATTATCAAATTTAGTTCCCATAAAATATTTAAGTCCAATACAAGATGTATATATAAATCTTATACACACTTCAGTTTTTAACGGAGACAACCACACCACTAAGATTCATATCCTACAGACTAACATGATGCCATGGAGACAAAAACGTTTGTCCAGAAAATGTTTTTAATTTCTACCAAGCAATCAATCCTAAATATATCACCACAGCAATGATTTCTTGCAGTTGTTAGAACAGAACTGCCAAGCAAAATAAGGATTCTGACATGAGTTAGCCCT
Source organism: Mus minutoides (assembly GCA_902729485.2). Taxonomy (NCBI): domain Eukaryota; kingdom Metazoa; phylum Chordata; class Mammalia; order Rodentia; family Muridae; genus Mus; species Mus minutoides. Next base: position 753,690 of record LR749570.1, read on the forward strand.
AACGCTATAATAATATGATTTCCTGTAATTGTTATGCAAACACAGATTTAGAGTTGTATAAGTAAGTTAGCGATTCTTTACCAAATAGTACACTATTGGCTAGTTTTATGTCAACCTGCACAAGCTAGAGTTATCAGAGAGGAGGAAGCCTCAATTGAGACAATACTTCTGTTAAGATCTGGCTGCAGACAAGCCTATAGGACATTTTCTTATAAGTGATTGATGGAGTAAGGTCCAGTCCATTGTGGGTGGTGCCATTATCTCATAAACATCAGGTACCAGATAAGTCCAGGTCTTATGTTCATTGAAGAAGATAGAAGAGCTAAGGCACAAGCAGGATAGGCAACTCTATGGGGCCACAAAGCTAAGGAGTGTGGCCCTTGCTGCAGTCAGCACTTCCACTTTTGACTTTACAAGCATTAAAACCCTGGTGGTCCCAGTGTCAGTGCTGTCACAGCAACAAACTCACAGCACTTTAGATCACTCTGGACTCCAAATCTGTAAAATTTATATTACCAAGTTTTCCTAGCCTATACTATAAGGTTCTCATGTGCTTTCCTCCATGTGACATGATGCTGTCACACTACTTCTCAGTAGTGTCTTTTTTTTTTTTAAAGATTTTATTTATTTTTATACGTAGGTACACTGTAACTGACTTCAGATCTCATTACGGGTGGTTGTGAGCCACCATGTGGTTGCTGGGATTTGAACTCAGGACCTTTGGAAGAGCAGTCAGTGCTCTTACCTGCTGAGCCATCTCACCAACCCCTCTCGGTAGTGTCTTAAACAATACAAGAGGGCCTGTGTGTGTGTATGTGTTAGCATCGCCTCAAAATAGTCAACAACAGCAACATGTAAAGCCATATTCAGACAAATTTGAGAAATTCCAAAGGAATTCCACATGTAGTCTAAGCTCAAGGACACTCGGGTGGACACTCATGTCTTTTGACAGTGCTGTACGATGCATATGCTCACTGCAGAGAGGAATAAAGAATGCTCTAGCTGCTATACCCAGCCCACTCTACTGTCTCTATACAAATGTTCTCATGGATAAAGAGAAGATCAGAAACTAGGAAAAGAAAAGAAAAAAAAAAAACAAAAAACCCAGAACAAGAAAAAGTCAATAGCCAATAAATACATTCATAGTAGGCACCACTATGGCAAATGTACTTATTTTGGCTAATCTTAGTTCCCCTTTGGCTTTCTACCTTTGACTTTCCCGTATGATATATCCCATCCTTTCAACCATCTTAATATTTTTCCCTAGGGAAAGAAGAGGTAGACCAGTCTTTCCTGGTCAGCTAGGCTGGCCTCAGACAGACAGACCTCCTAGCCCTGCTTCTAAATGCTGGAGCTATAGGCATGTACTGTCATGCCTTACTCTTAACAACTATCAAGATCTTAAGGATACACACAGAGGAACACCTCATTCGTGTTGAAAGTCAATAAAGCAAGCTCTATGAGCTAGTTTCTTACATACTGGGCTTGGGGACGTAGCTCAGTTGGTAAAGTGTTTGTTTAACATGAACAAAACCCTGGGTTTGATTCTCAGGACCATATGGAAGAAAGTATGGTGCCTTACGCCTACAAACGTAGCACCTGGGAGGTAGAGACAGGAGGATCACTAGTTCAAGGTTGTACATGCCATACAATAAGTCCAAAGTCAACCTGGGCTATATGTTTCAACAACAACAAAAATCAAAATGTATAAAGAAATAAATAAAATACAGATTAGTTTTGAAATAAAGTTCTGCTTTTTTAGTTGTAACTTTGTTTCCTACACCAACTCAGTAGACTTTGTTGCCTTTCTCTAATCTATAAGATTTTGTCATTTCAAAGGGAAAGTATTATCTAAAATGAAAACTCCAAACCGCATGGCTATAAGTGTGCCAACACCGAGAAGCCTGTGTATCATCTTACACTTGGGCTTAGATGGTTATGATGCAGCAGTTCTAACAAATGTAGCAATCTGGTGTGGAGGTGTTAACATGGAAGAAGCTACACGTGTGGGGCCAGGAATACATGGGAAAACTCTGTACCTCTCAATTTTGCTGTGAATCAAGCTGCTCTTGAAAAATGAAGTCTTTAAAAAAATCATACAGGATACATGCTTTTTACACAAATAAAAATATCAAGATTCAATTTTATAACTATTTATAAATGTAAGAAATTAAAAGAATCATTTAAAATTAAAAACCCAATATAGGTTTCATAATTATCACATACACAGAGCCCCTCCCCCAGTCCTCGAACCTCCTGCCACATCTCTTAAAGCTTATCTCCCCAAATTCCTTAAACAGGTTTTTATCTTTGGTTCTTTGTAATAGTCTGGACACTGCCAAAACATAAACCATTACTTATTTTTATAATTTGAAATTTTAACAGAACCAAACAGTGACTAGAAATTAAGAAATGATAAAACATTATTAAAACCATACAATCCAAGCCGGGCGTGGTGGCACACGCCTTTAATCCCAGCACTTGGGAGGCAGAGGCAGGCGGATTTCTGAGTTCGAGGCCAGCCTGGTCTACAGAGTGAGTTCCAGGACAGCCAGGGCTACACAGAGAAACCCTGTCTCAAAAAACAAAAACAAACAAACAAACAAACACCTATACAATCCTTTGCAAACTTAAGTATTTTGCTTGGCTGGTTTAGACAACTTTTCACTCAATGCATCAAAAAAAGGCCAGATCTTAAAACTTGATCTGCTATCTCCCTTACAAATAAGAAAACTGGGGGTTGGAGAAGATAAGAACACCAACTGATCTTCCAAAGCCTGGGTTCAATTCCCAGCACCTACACGGAAGCTCACAACCATTTCTAATCCAGTCCTTAGGCATGCACATCTTGTACAGGCACACATGCAGACAAATAAGAAAATTTCACATGGACATATATGTTTACTTGTAAATTTTAAATGTTAATTATTTAAAAAGTTCTTAGGATAGGCTAAATATATTAAATAAGTTATTCAAGTAGAATTAAGTTTTTTACTAACAGTAAGAACAATGTCATTAAATGTACTTCATTAAAAGATCACTAACAGCCAGGCAGTGGTGACACACATCTTTAATCCCATCACTCAGGAGGTAGAAGAAGGTGTTATCTCTATGGGTTAAAGGCCAGCCTGGTCTACAGAGCTAGTTCTGGGACAGCTAAGGCTACACAGAGAAAGCCCATCTGGAAAACCCAAAAGATCACTAACATCTTTCAATGGTGATTCAAGTCAAGTATAGAGGCCTTTAATCCCAGCACTGAGGCAAAGCCTTTAAGTGCTGCCTATACAGTAATGGTCTACATTTTTGGAAATGTGGCTGGATATCTACCAATTTAAAAGAGAACTCTAAATGTAGATTAACAAAACTAAGTGCCTCTTAGCTGTGCTTAGAAAATAATTATTTTTATTTACATATTGCATTCTAGTAAGAAGATATCTTTTTCCTTTTTTGCAACAAGATCTTACTATATAAACCTCCACTAAGGCTGACAGTGAAACAACTGAGGAAACTCTAAGACTTTAAAGATTGAGTAAAGAAGATAAACTTACACTGTTTACCATGAAAAAAGTTAAGAAAGCATTTTCAAATTTCTCTCGACAATTTCTTATAACTAATAATCCTTTCATTTGTGGCTAAAGCTCCCTCCCCACAAAGACAGTACACAGGGATTTCTATCAGGTAAAACATCCCTCACAGCCCTTGCTTGCCATTACCAAGATCAGAAATTTTGGAACACTTGTCTAGGGCTAGCAAAACAAAAACCAAATATCCCTCCCAACTCCCCAGGCCCCCAAACCCACTACTCATTCTTAATTCAGACACAGCGATGCTATATGATAGCCAGAGAATGGAACCACTAACTATGTTGTATAAGGCTTTTACCACTGTCTCCATCACATCATTAAAGAGTCTATCAACACTGAGGGAGTCTCTGCCATTTTCCTCCCCTTTCTCACTTACTTTACTTAGGTAACCAGCAGGAACCGCTACTCTTTCAAATTACAAACATCCTCATTTCCACATCTTTGGCTTGGCTTAGCTGCCCCTCCTGCTGTCTGGTTTCTGCTCACTGTACTGCCCAACCACCTTAAATGAGTTCCAGCACACTTCCCTTTGCATCTTGCCCTACCCTTTCCCCTGTTTGAGTAACTCTGCAGCACTTATCCTCACCTGACATATTTTATTTTCTCATAGTATGTCTCTCTTCACTCAAATGTGATCTTCGTGAGAACAGAGATGTACTGTCTGTTCACTGCTCCCTTTGATAGCACCTAGAACAATGACTGGCACATAGCATGTCATCAATAAACATTTGTTGAAGAAATGGATGTAATAATTTACACTCATAAAATCTATGAATCCTTTCTGGTACATTTAGACAGCACTATATTGAAATGTGGCCCAAACTGGTAAGTGCCACTACTAACCCTATATATACTGTGAAACTGCTGTCATTTTGCAGGAATTCTCACGTCACCTGTGAGATGTGATTTATACGTGTAAGAATAAATTAAGGCAGTAAAGTGAAGCTGTACATAAAATATTAATACAGCCCAGTCTCCAATATTACTATATTGAAATATATCAACAGATATCCTACTATTCTTACTCTCCCATTAGGAGAGTCATACCTCGTATAGTTTGGAAACTTTATACATAACACTAACATTCTACCAGCTAGAAGTTTGAGGGATACTTCCACCCCGTTTGATAACCTATTGTAAACCACTACCTCCTAGTTATTAACGCTAACCACTGCTAGCTGGCTCAAATAACCATCAAAGTTTAACACATTCTTTCGGTTTAGAGTATTTGATGGAAAAGAAACACATTTACATCTCCAAATAGTCCAGGCTTCAAGGAGTTAGTTTTCTTTTTCAAACATGTATTTTTAAAGTTATAAATATAGCCTAATGTGATAAAAATGTATTCTTAAAAAGACAAACACAGATTTCTACTAAAGATAAGGACATTAAATACTTGAGCTCAAATTATTTTGCCCCAAGATAGGATTAAAAATAAGAATACAGGCAACAATTAAATATCATGTTTTATTAATTAAAAACAGTAATATGTATTTTGTAGCCTAACTAGATTTTATTTTATTTTTTTTTTTTCGAGACAGGGTTTCTCTGTATAGCCCTAGCTGTCCTGGAACTCACTTTGTAGACCAGGCTGGCCTCGAACTCAGAAATCCGCCTGCCTCTGCCTCCCGAGTGCTGGGATTAAAGGCATGCACCACCACGCCCGGCCTCTAACTAGATTTTTTAATAGCAAAACTTTCTGTAAGTGAAAAAGAGAAAGTAAGGGCCATTTGTGCTCACCATCACTTGACCTATTACTATCCAAAGTAGGTCTGGTCTCTAAAACTAGCAGGCCAAGCCCTGGAGAAGAATTCAGGGACGGTACTAATGCTGAGATCATATGGAGGGTGGCAAGGTGGCATTTCATGAAATACAAACTAAGTCACAGGACTACTTCTTATCATCGTGGTTTCTCAAAAATAGGCCTTGATCTGGATAATACAAGGCTTGTTAATAATAATGTCCATTCCCAGTATCCTCTGGAAATTAGTAACCAGGATTTCACACGACAACAGTTTTCTACCCTGTAAATGTTAAAGCAAACCAGAATCCGAAAGGAAAGAAAACACCAATGAAACCTTATGTGGGCTTTGATAACAATAACAGAATGGTTCCTGGACAAAGGAGGAAGCACCTTTCCCCTTTGCAAAAATATTAATCAGTTCTGGCTACCATACAAGGAAAACACAGCAGAAACAGCCAAGGCTGAGCAAGAGAAATCAACATAAACCATATAATATATGCTTTAGAAAAATAGAAGCTTGTTGAATCTAGAAAACTTGCTGTACAGTGGGAAGGGTGTGGGGAAAGAAGGGAAAGGAAGAAGTCTGACAGAATTGAGTGAGATTAGCTGAGTTCTTGTGGTCACCAGGTCCCAATTTTAGAAAGCATACTCTGGCTAGTCACACAGTATTCCAGCAGTTAGGCTTCATGTCTAATTGTCCAGTCCTCAGGAGGTTCAGCTCCCTTTTCTCAAGGTGTTCATGCAGTTCTGGGGGAGGAGAACTGTTACAGAGACCTGAGCAGTTAACTACGCAGTGAGCAGTACAACAGAGGTGTAGAGTTTGACTTAAACCTTGAAACTCCATGTTCACAGAGGAGGACAAAAGACATAAATAATTTCTCATCTTCCTTTCTAAAAATAATTTTCTTCAAATCTAGGACCTAGGACTCACCTGAGTTCCGGAGAAAAGTCTTTTTAAGTCCTTACAGGAAGACTGTGAAGTAAAAAAATATGAAACGGGAGGCTGGGGTTATGGCCTACTTGCATGAATGTTCAGTCTTTGTTTTTTTCCTTCAATTAGCTGATTTGTAAAGAATTATCCTGTTACTGCTCTTGGGTCCCTAGATCTAAGTAGTCACCTTCAGATGTCTAGAACGCCTTTATTCCCTTTATCCCAAAGAAGCAAGCTCTCCAAAGAATCAGATATATGTAATACAATCAATGATCCTTATGATGTACTTTCTGAGTATAATTTCAAAGTTATATACGCTACCTAAAAGCTCAACAGACGATATAATATCTGATGTGATCTGATCTCTAAGTACAAATCCTATCTCAGGTAAGGCTATTAATTAATTTTTATCAATCCTTTCCCATACAAACTTAGGTTCATTTTAAGATAATTTTCCTTAATTTAGGTACAGTCTTTCCCAACATTTCCTTTATCACATGTATTTACTATCTATTTGTCTAAATAAATGCTTTTTCTTTTGAAGCTTAAAAAAAGTAATTTTTTTGAGGTCTGACTTGGTATATATAACAGAACTATGCAGATACAACATACTCCTTTACTGTCAAGTAAAATAAATCTAAACTAGATGTGTCCTTGTTTTCACAACTAATGAAAGGAGACAGAAATGGCTATAAACAAGTCATTAAAATACATATAAAACTTTTATACACATACCTGAACTGTTTGGACTTGTGGAGACTGGATAACTGATGGCTGGGCCGCCTGGATAACTCCATGGACCTGGACTGTCTGCCCATTGGGCAGTTGCACTAAGGTTACAGTGGGAGCAGACGATGTTGCGTGAGCAGCTGGCATGGATACCTATAGAAACACAGAAAGCAATGACCACCACAGAAACCTCTGTGGGACTACTCAGGTTTAATATGAAGTGACTTCTAATAAGCAAAACTATGACCTTTCTGCTTGATACATATTTTAACAATGTACAAGAAGCCAACAATTTTAAACCCTACAAATCCCCTCTAGTTTCCAGCCCTTCCCAAGTGACAGAACAAAAGAGCCAAGAGCCAGGGTCTCCTGCAGCCTCCAACCATGCAACCCAGTCATCCTGTGAAGGCTAATAAACACCCCATTCAGATGGTACTCGACATTTTCCTGTCTGCTTTTTTTAATATCCAAATTTTCTTTCTTTCTTTTTAGATTAAAGGTTGAGTAATAACGATTATATTTACTTAAAGACAAAAATATGCTAAGAGACTGATTCCCCCAAGATCAACAACAGACATGCTGGTCTTAACCACAAAAATTTTTAGAACACCCTGCTGTTAAACCATGTTTTAAAATCTTAACTTTTCCAATCTGGGCAATAAGGACTTGCTAAGTTCAGAACAACACTTTCTAAATAAAGACTTTAGTATGCTACTTTAGACTAATTACAAGTGTGTTTTTGGGCTGGAGAGATGGTTCAGCTGTTAAGAGCACTGATTGCTCTTCTACAGGGCCTAAATTCAAATCCCAGCAACCACATGGTGGCTCACAACCAGGCGGGCGTGGTGGCGCACGTCTTTAATCCCAGCTCTCGGGAGGCAGAGGCAGGCGGATTTCTGAGTTCGAGGCCAGCCTGGTCTACAGAGTGAGTTCCAGGACAGCCAGGACCATACAGAGAAACCCTGTCTCGAAAAACCAAAACCAAAAAAAACCCAAGAAAGTACATGCGTTGTAATTAAAATTTTCAATTTCTCCCGTTTACAAAAACCACATACCAAAATAAATAAATAAATAAATAAATAAATCAGACAAACAAACAAACAAACAAAACCCAATACTTCTCTATATGTCAGATTAAAAAGCTTTCAAGCCAGACCTATTGTCTCATGCCTTTAAACTTCATTTATTCTGAGACTATAGAAAGAATTGTTGAAGGATTTTTTGAACTAAATAGTATGTTTGCATTTTAGATCAATCACATTAGTGGCTACATGACTGATATACACTTCAGAGAAAAGTAGAGGTGGTGTACCATGAGAAAGCCTATATAGTTAGGGTAGGATGATGAGGGCCAGAAGTAGGGTAGTAGGTGGTTAAGGACAGGTCCAAGAGAAGCAGCTCGTATGAACATCCTGAGGCAGATCAAGGACTTTCTGAAAGGCTGTCTGAAGAGGAATTAAAGGTGAGACAGAATGAAAGAGGGACAGGGTTTGGGAGAGCTGAGGTTGAAGTGAAAGGTGTAGTACTGAATGCCAGTTTACAGACATACCCAGCAAGATCTCTTGAAGACAAGTGATTTTTAACACACAGATTAAAACTAGAAGTTTCCTTTCCTTAGATACCCACAAAAGCCTTCTGTATTAGTCCTATTTGTTCTGGTCATTTTAAGTCATGTTTTATTTTACCTGGTTCTATAAATGTGGTGCAAGGACTATCTTCAGAGTCGCACATGTTGTCTTGTTTGTAATGACATATCTAAGAGGGAACTAAGAATACTGATTCCTCAGGTTTAAAAGGTTTAGCCATACCGTTATTATGAGCTGAGTGTCTCATCTTAATTCCATAGGAAAGCTATTGAGTATTTGAAGCAATTACAGTATCAGTGACTTCTTCCCTGGATCCTTTAAGGGTAACATAACAAGCGAATCCAGTGATTTCTATCCTAGTTATTTATCAAAGCTCCTGACATTTACGCTTACATAGACACAGAAACCAAACATAAAGCAGTAAAGAAGCCCTCTGTCATGTGTGTATGGGTCGGTAGCAGACAAGTAGTCTAATGTGGAAATGTATCGCCAGTCCTCCTTTTTGTCAATTTTAAGACAGTGTCTCACTTGATTACTCAGGCTGATTTTGAACTTATGGTCCTCCTGCTCAGACTCCCAAGGAGCAGTTATCACACAAGCCTGTCCGATAAGGCCTGGCTAAAAATCCCACCTGTCCCTACTACCAGACCCACCATGGCATTTTTGTTGTGTCCTAGCTCTTTTTATTCTGTGCCACAGATTAAACTCAGGTCCTTGTGCCTGCTAGATAAGCACTCTCCTATCACAGATGCCCTATCTTTTGACATTGTAATGTTGTCACTTACAAATGTGTTGGGCCATATTCACAACTATCCTGGGAAGCATATGGCCTGGTCAAAAGTGAGACTGCTGGACAGATGTTTCTCAAGACACATAGACACATTCAACTTTATAACACACTACCATATAACCTATTTTTGTGGTTTTAAAATAATTATAATATCTTTACATAGTCTAAAAATAGAGCTACATTGTAGAAGTTCATTATTTTTGTTTAATTATTTATTGCTTAATAAAACTCTACTATGGGCCGGGCGTGGTGGCGCACACCTTTAATCCCAGCACTCGGGAGGCAGAGACAAGGCGGATTTCTGAGTTCAAGGCTAGCCTGGTCTACAAAGTGAGTTCCAGGACAGCCAAGGCTATACAGAGAAACCCTGTCTCAAAAAAAAAAACCAAAAAAAAAAAAAAAAGCCCTACTATTACTTTTTGCTTAGATTTATGAAAATGTAACATTCTCATCTGTGTGGTACTAAACATCTGTAATCTCAGGACTGAGGAGACCGAGGAAGGACCACACCAAGTGTGAGGCCAGCCTACATAATCATAAAGTTGATTTCCTTTACTACTTGTTTTCTCCCTCCTACACCCCCATTCATTGGCAAAAGCATAATCATTTTGCCTTAGCTTTACAATGTTTTCCTAGTATTTAAAAATTAGCATTAAAACATCACCTGGAGTCAGAATTAACAGGAGAACACTTTGAGAGAAGAGCAGGAAGGAATGTAACAGTCAAAGGATGGGAAGGAATGCTGGGAAACTCTGGCAAGGAATGCTGGGAAACTCTGAGTTCTGGGCATGACACTGCTGTCACACTAACAAACTGTTACAACAACTCTGATCACCTGCATAAAACATGTATAAGATGGGGTCTGTAACATTCTACCACGGATAGAGGTAGGATTTCATAAGCTCTCTTAGGAACTATTAGCAGTTAATGGTTACTGGAAGAGGGACAGACATTGTCTTCAGTGGGATAGCCACTGACAAGGTGTTATGTAACTCTCCACTCACGTTCATGTAAGCATCCATAATTACACTCAGTGGGTCAGAACAACAATAACAACCACCACCACTGCCAGAAGAAGACAACAAAGTAGACGCTATCTTGGAAAGAAGAGGTCTGGTGGGAGCAAAAGGGTATAGAGGTGATACACATGACAAAATACATTATATACATGTATCAAACTCTCAAAAAATAAAAGATACTTTTTTATTAGTGTGGTGCTTTTGTTAAAAAAAAAAAAAAACCTCAGATGAATAACTAAAAAGTAAAACTGTAACTGGACAAGAAGGAGAAAAGCTTTCTTAAAATCCCCAGTCAACTACACATTCCATTCTAAGTCTTCCATGCTGAAAGGCTGCCTAATAGTAAACTGAATATGTCCCCTTCTGAATTCCAAGTTATATTTCATGAAATTAATTTCACTTCTATGTGCACAATCAAGTAAGTGCAAGAACTAGGAAAGGAGGCAGTGGAACAGATGGGTCAAGAGTAACAAACTAAGCGGCCACAGATGGCCCAATCATGGAGGAAGGAAAGGCTGACTTGACCACACAAATGCAGATACTCAGGATTTGCAACACTGTAAACAGAAGCCTGAAGAGAAGGGCTGAAAATCAGTAAAGGGTGCATTGAAAGCTCTTTAAAAACAAATGAATCCTTTCTTAATCCCTGCAGGAGAGAAGTCTGGCCCACAGTGAGAGAAGAGTGCAGAATTACACAGATAATGGGTCTTAACCTTGGCATACTAGGTTTATTGAAAGTCACTATGACACCCCAGCCCTCTTCTTTCCTTTGGCTCTCAGGCCTTTTATATATAAACAAAGGGTTAGTGAAACCTTTGGGGACCTGATCAAACCCAAGATCCAAGGTACTAAAAGTTAGGGCCACCACTGTCCTGCAGTTAAGTTCCAGGTTTTGAGCTATTGGGCTACAAATATATACACAAGGCTTCCAAAGTGGCTTCTCAGACATTTTATATCTGCCTATGAATCACTTCACGTTGAACACGAGCCCAGGGCTTTACATGTGCTAAGTACATGCTCTACCATTAAGCTACAATGAATGGTAGCTTACAAGCTACCTATCTCCTAGTCTCCCTCTACTTTAATCCTGAGCAGACATTCACAGAGTATTAAGAATTTGGTGAAAGCCTCTACTAAGAAAGATAGAGACTAAAACAAATGGAAATGAAGATGAAGAGTTATGTGGCCATGTGAGAAATAGAAACTCAAATAAGTACCCAATAAGGCAAAACCACACCCTAAACAAACCCCTTTCTCTGAGAATAAACTTATAAAACACAGGATACTATGAAACTACCAAAAAACTACCCAGGGAACAAACATAACACTCTTGGAAACATGCTAGCAATTCATCAGTCAGGGGCTAGAGAGATGGCTCAGAGGTTAAGAGCACTAGCTGCTCTCCCAGAGGTCCTGAGTTCAATTCCCAGTAACAACAAGATGGCTCATAATCATCTATAATGAGATCTGGTGCCCTCTCTGGGCTGCAGGAATATGTGCAGGCAGAACGCTGTATATGTTATAAAATAAATCTTAAAAAAAAAAAAAAAAAGTTGCATGGCTTCTTTAAAAAAAAAACAACCAAAACCCATGTTTTGTAAATGAACTGTTTATTTAAAAAAAAAAAAAATTCAGCAGGCAGGATGGAGTGAATACATCCCTAGGAAGTAGAGCAAAAAGATTGAAAAATTGCAAGGACAATATACAGAAAGTGAAAAATCAAACAAAAACATACCACCACAAAACCAGTCACAGAAGCGTAACATCTGGATCACAAGGATCCTGACAGACATGAAAAGCAAAACTACCACCAACTGAAAGAAATTTCCTAAAACAGAGAGTGAGTTTCCATCCTCCAGAGGAAATAAATGAACGTACTAGTGTTCATTATGAGGAGATCTAAGGTATTTTATAACATATGAGATATAAGAAATTAAATTAAGTCTTCTAAAAATTGGTAAGCAACACTAAGTGGACCATAGAAAACTTCCAAAGAAAATGTCTTACCAAGAATTTTTTACCTCAGTTAATCTTTTATTCTCAAGATGTTCTACTTCATCAAGAATACAAATTCCTGAAGAAAAAGTAATGAGAGCAAAAAGAATTTCCAAGATGACTCCATAAAGTCAACTCAAGGAACAACCAAGCTGGATAGAATATGGTAACCAGGATAGACGACATGCTGAAGGCTGTCTTCATCAAGGAGACTGCTCTGCTAAATGGTTAGATGAGCCCCAATTTCTCCATGCCTGTTTTACTAAGCCTGTGTTGACTAAGTGCTACCTCATCTGATATAACTTCTCTCCAAGCACATGTGGTGCTGTCTTACTTGGGAATCTGCAGGGAAACCCTGATCTTAGGAGAAAGGACAGTCAGCCTGCTTACTCTATTTGGCCTGGAGCTCCAGGATCTGACTCACTCCCACCCTCACTCTAGTCGTGGTGAACCCTGTATTTCCCAGGACTTATTCTAATCAGCCACTTCCAATGGAGAAACTGAAGATAAGCAAAGCAAAACTTTGCCAGGATTATTTTTCTTTGGAAGCCTTCACTTTAAAAACAGATAGGTGTGGTACTACGCACCTTTAATCCAGAGGAAGGTGGATCTCTGTGAGGTGGAGGCCACTCAGGGCTACACAGTGACATTCTGTGTCCAAAAATGGGAGAAGGAAATACCACATTCTTACCCTAGCAAGTTTAATATTTATTTGGTTTTTATATTAAGCACTGTTTTCACTAATATTTAAGCAACAATGTTAATAAAGAGAAATAGATGAGAGCAATAAAGCAAGCAGAGATGACAGCCTTAAGGACAGAACTCTTAAAACAAAATCAGACTAATGCATTTAAAATGCACAGGGAAGAACGGCTGTTATCGTCCTTAGGACTGAGTCCCACATCAATTTGTTTACTCTGCATTTTAGTATTAGAATACATAAACTTAGACTTTCAAATCATTTGCACCTCCAGGTCCCAAAATAAGCCTGTGTGGTATTTAAAACAAAAACACAAACAAACAAAGAAAAACAAGGCAACTGTCATCATTGCCTTAAGAGGGCCAATTCATTTATTAATAAAAAAACTAATTATTTCTGAATCATGTCACTACACACATTAATGTTTAATGATACACTTTACTAATATGTGAATTTATCATTACTTTCATTTCTAAACATAAGCTAATGCTAATACCGAACAGGAATTCTGATATTGTTAAGAAAATTTCTATTCATTCTCTATATATTTTTATTAAAAATTAAATTCTCTTGGACACATATTACTCTTAGAGAGATACAGCTTGGAATCTCTGCATGTATTTTATACCTGGGCTAATGTGGCAATCTGTGGCTGGGCTTGAACTGTCATTTGTTGATTTTCAGCTTCTGTTACAGCAGCATCTCCACTCTGCTGGTTGTCTGCTCCAGATTCCATGGTCATTTAGTTACCTACAATAATATGGAAGAGTGTTACGAGCACAACAGTGCTTTGTACTTGAGTGACTTTAAAGGCAAACTTCAAGTTATGAAGAGGCTATGTGGTGGTTAAGTTAGCAAAGGCACTTAGAAATCTAGTTAAAACAGAATGCAGCTGGCCTTTTACTCAACTTGCTCAATCTGATTAGCTATAAATCTTAGTAACTTCAAATAACAAAAACAATGAGGAAATACAAAGTCTTCCTAATAGGAAATGAGGAATGGTCCCTGTCTTGATTGGTCCCTTACTAGCAAGGAGGCCAGAGGAGGCAGCAAAGCTGATTTTCCCAAGCTGCACCAGCCAGGTTCAGAAAAGAGTGTAGAAAGCAGGAGTGAAGTCAGGTCTGAGATTCTGGCTTTAGATCCCTCCAGGCATTTCTTCCTATCAGAGCAAGAAGAGCAACTGTACGCTGCTCCCTAGAAGGTAACTGGTAACAGGACAAATCAAAAGCCCATATAGTGGGGCACAGAGGTAAAAAAAGGAAAATAAATGTCCAGAGCCTAACCAGAGACTTCAAACACTGAGAAGGTCATGGTGTCCTACTCCTCACTCACAGCAGAGTATAACACAACACTATACACACAGAGAGAAGCAAAGCAACTTTTTATGTTTGACTGTAAAATTCTGGAAAGTCAATATTGGACTCTCGAACGTTTTAAGACCTTGTTTTGCATACTTGTGGAGTTCTCTAACACCTCTCAGCAGCAAGAATCAAGAGAGAAGAACTCCTAGGTGTGGAAGTTATATGTACATTTTACTAAGCTTTTAGATAACTGGGGACCTTTCAAATTTTGGGGACAAGAAAAAAGGGAATACTTCTATAGTGTATCCCTCTTATAGCTCAATGCCTACATATTACCAAACAAGATGAATTTATCATGAGTGGTATCTATACTCATCTCTCATAAACCAGAGAAATCTCAATGCTTTAACCAAACAACTCTAATAAAACTAATCAAAATAGACATTCATCCTTATGATCATTATATACTATCAAATGTATCCAATATTTAACATGTCATTATTTATAATAAATCGAAGATTAAATGCCATTTCAAAAATTAATATAAAGTTAAAAATACCAGTATCCATAAAACATAGATGACAAAGAAAAAAGATCAGCAGACTTGTCAGCATGGTTATTTAAAACAGTCATAAAGCTCATGCAGCACTGGGAGAACTAACTGCCAAGACCACTGTGATATCATGCAAAATCCAACTCTGAGTCAATATGAAACCCTCAACAGGTGGTTGACAAAAAAGTAGTTCAAAGGTATCTGGGGTAGAATTTGGGTGTTTTGTTTTGTTTTTAATACCACAAAACTAGAAACACTATTTTTAGGAGGGATATGAAAAGAATTATTGTAGTAAAAAGAAGCCGGTTTACAATGTAATAACATTAAATACAGTAGAATCCCATTTATAATTAAAAAAGAAGTGTGAAGGTGTGGCCACAAAAAGGGTGTGGGGAATTAAACAATAAGCTGGAAGTGGGATCTACAAAAATATTTTATAGGACGGCAAGTCTAATCATCTGGTACTCTTTTTACATCCCTTAATATCAGTACTGGTTGAAGACCATTTTCCTTCTAGGAAACATAGATTCAAGAGTGTTTGTATAGTTTAAGAAATAATTCATCAATAATTCATCAATTAAAAAACTGTGGTTTGGAGATACCCACTGACATTTTCTCAAACCTTAAACCTTTCTCTCACTTTTTAAAAAAAAATTACTGAATTATTTTTATATGCATTGGTTTTTTGACTGCATGTATGTCTGTGTGAGAGTGTCAGATCCCCTGGAACTGGAGTTACAGACAGTTGTAAGCTGCCATGTAGGTGCAGGAACTGAACCTGGGTCCTCTGGAAGAGCAGCCACTGCTCTTAACCACTGAGCTATCTCTCCAGCCCCCTCACTTTTTCTTTTTAAGTAAAAGTACTTATTTTGGCTGAACTGTTTACTCTGTATTTATAAATGAGCATTTATAAATGAAAGAAAAACAGAAATAACATAGTTATGAAATTTTATAAAATTATCATATATCAGTTATACTAAAATTTTTTAAAGAAACATAGTATGTAAAACAAACAAACAAACAAACAACAACAACCTGAACAATTAAAACAAGTTGGCTACCCCAAATCGTATCTACACCTTTGACTTGAATGAAAACGACATGTGGAACAAAGTACTTATTGCACGAGCACTAAAGGAATACCTTAATACCTCTTTTGCAGATAAAATATACATGATCATTTTAAGACTTTCTTCCAAACCATACCTTTTCAAAATTGGGTTTATTTACTTATTTATACCTATGTGGCTATCTACACATAGTTTCAGTCTACCATTTGATCAAAGGGAGCCTACAGATGGGTAACATTCCTTGTTTCTATTGAGAACAGCCTGAGACTACTTCCCCCTTTTTTTTTTTTTTTTTAATTTAAAGTATAAGGCTTCTTGATGAGTTTTTGGTTCAGAAAATAAGACTACTAAATCATAATAAAAGAACAAAAAATTTAAGTAGTTACAGCTGCAGACAGTCAAAAAAGGGCTGATTTTCACATCCCCTTCCTGCAACTAGATAATATTCTCCAGCACTGGACACTATGGTATTTCCAATAGCAACAGGTCCTCAACTAAACTGCTAGTATTTTATTACCACTTCTTCATTCAGGTGGTTACTGACCCTTATTCAAGGTAGGAATCAGTCTTAAATGATTAACTTTTACCTTAAACAGAAGCCCAACAGATGGGCAGTGGCACAAATAGCGTCTTTCCTAAGAAAACAGTACTAGTAAGATTACTTGACAGATGAGAAGGTTCTTGGACTCAACTACAACACTCTTGGTTTTCACCTTAAAGCCATTACACCACCATTCTGCCAGTTGGCCTGAGCTGCCTTTTGAAGCAGGCCCATTCCACCTGTTTGTCTGCTAGTGTGGGAAGAACAGACTGTAGAGCTTCACCTGTAGGATCTTCAATTTTTCTATTAACCCCAGTGTCGTATCCAGGTACAGAATTACCTATCAGAAACAATTTGTAGGCTCCTGAACAAATGAAAATATAAAAACTAATCCCTAGGGCTGAGGCAATGGCTTAGCAGGTAAAGGTGCTTGCTATGCAATCCTAGCAACCTGAGTTTAATCCTTGGAAGCCTCCTCACTCAATGGCAGAAAGAGAAAACCAAACTGATACCACAAAGTCAGCCTCTAGCTGCCATCACTACCACACCCATCATGCATGTAATTATATATTTTAAATCATAACTCTTGATGTTAGAATTTTTAAATTGCAATGGGCTAATTCACAACAAAATAATTTCCTTTACTAATATACTTTACTAACAATAGCCTTAAGGTTGATGAGTTTACATTATATGCATTATGCTTCTACATGCTAAGCATCGTTCAAGCTATTGAGTGAAACTGTAAATAACTTTCTTTTATAAAGCTTGCATTCTGCTGTGCAGAACAGTACAAGAGAACAGGCAAATAAGATGTCCACCAAGTCAGAGGGTGCAAGTGTGTAGGAGAATTAGCCTAGTACAAAGATTGACAATAGTATGCGTGACATACTAGCCAGTATTATGAAGGCTGACCAGGGAACCTGTCTAACAGGTTAGCGTTTAAATTCCCCTAAGTAGCACCTACACAGAAGTGTGCTGTATCAGAAATAAATTTGGCAGCACTACCTCCCTATCTGTCTACACCAAGTTAACACAAATTGTCATGAAACTGAAAATTAAAGCTCATCAAAGAAAGTCAAACTCTCATTTTCATAATCACTAAGTGAAAGGAGGCTGTATACTTCCACTTCTTTTTCCTAAAATATTCTGATTTTCTTAAGAACCTTAGTCCTTAAGATCTTCAACACTCTGCAGGTTTTTGAAAAATAAATCTATCTTCAGGGGGCTGGATGTGGTTCAGCAGTGTATACAGTGTATACAGTGTATACAGTTCCTGTAGAGCACCTAAGTTTAGTTCCCAGCACCCACCAGAGGCAGCTCACAATAACCTGAAATTCCAACCCCTGGATCCAAGGCTTACTAACTCCTGGCTTCTGCTAACACCTGCACAAACATGCCCAGTCTCACACATGCATACATATTTAAAAATGAAATAAATCTTAAAACAAAACAAATCCATCCTTCCCATAACCCGGGTATTTAAGCCCTTAAATTCAAATCTAGTTATTATAAAGATGTGAGATAATATTTCAAAGAAATGCTTTTCTAACTAGTGAAACATATGCTGTCTGTTAAAAAGAAAATAACCTGTTAGAAATGATTTTTCAGCATAAGAATAAAATCTTAACTCATAAAATTCCAATGATTGAAGGCAACCATATAAACAGAACTGAAGTTTCTAGGGCAACTTCAGCAAAAGGTATATTTGGGCACATAATTTAAAAACTGACTAGAGTTAGGGAGCTGAGTCAGTAGTTGAAGAGTGTGTACCGCTCATTCAGAGGACCTGTGTCTGTTTTCCAGCAGTCATATGTCTAGCAAGCTACTCACACTCGCACTCAGCTATAACCCAGCTCCAGAAGGATCTGACACCTCTGGTCTCAGCAGGTGCCTGCATGTACAACCCCCCCCACACACACAGGTTCTGCAGAAGTAAATCCAGCCTTACATGGGGTACAATGATTTCTAGTTCTTTTGTACTTGTTTTTAGTTTGTGAAGTTTAAAAGCCTTGCCAACCCAATCTTTCACCGCTGATATATATGCTCCTTTTCTGAAGTGTCACTGAGAGGGACGAAAGCTTGGGTTCTGTGTGACAGACATTTCACAGCCAATAACCTTGTGGCATTGCCTGTACTTCTCTACCTTATCCTCGCACAGTTCTTTCTTGTTCACCTTGAAACATTTGCCATTAGACATTTTGTATGTCGAATCTATCAGAACTGAAATGTATGTAATCAACAGAAACTGAGCAATGTTCCAAATTTCTGAGAATAATAGTCTCCTGGTGGTAAATATAGCATCCCTTCATTGAAACCAGATAAGAAAACAGCATATTCAGTCATCATAAGCATACTACTTTACATACAAACCCAATTTAATACTTATTAACCTGAACTGTCTAAACCTGCAATTATGCTCTAACAAAATGGAAGTGTTTTATGTATATTTTGAAAGAACAAGTCAAGACAGACAACGACATCACTAAATGCTATCTATACCAAGTTTATTAAATTCTCTTCTCAATTTTTCAGAGCCCTTATTAAGGCCTTTTTCAAACAGAGAATGAATTTATATTTAAAGTCTCTCCTCTAGATAACAAAGGCAAGAAACGTAATATGAAGGTGACTGTAATGTAATGACTAGAACTAGAGGGGCTGGAGAGACAGCTCATCAGTTAAAAGTGTTTGTAATGCAATGACTAGAACTACAGGGGCTGGAGAGACAGCTCATCAGTTAAAAGTGTTTGTAATGCAATGACTAGAACTAGAGGGGCTGGAGAGACAGCTCATCAGTTAAAAGTGTTCGTTACTCTTCCGTGATCAAACTTAGGTCCCAGCACCCACATCAGGTGGTTTACAAAGGCCTGGAACTCCTGCTTCAGGAAATCAGACACACACTTCTCACCTCTGCAAGCACACAAACACATGTTGCACACACACAAATCCTTAAGTAAATTTCCAGATGCAAAGGAAGACTTTTCAGTTTCATACTTTCATAGACAATATGTACCATCATTAAACACTAGTGTAACCTAACCACCACTCCAAATGGAGACAGCAAATAGCAACATTGCCATGTTATTTAATAAATCCCCTGACTTACTATATTCAGCAAGAGTAGATTAGGAAAATGTTATGTGATTTATGTAAATGCTGTGCAACTTATGATATTTATGAATATTTCAAATATAGTTTCTTTTAACAAGAAAATTGTCAAACATTATCAAATCCAAGTTTTTTGTCTTGTTTTTAAAGTCCTGGCAACATTTTCTTGCCTTGTGTTCTTTAAGGTGAGACTACACATGGTTCTAAAAGCCAAGCTTTCTGCTACCTGGTAAGCAACTGCAACTATACAGCACTATTTATACACCTTTTATGATGGTATTAAGTGTCTTATTTTTTTAAAGATTTATTTATCATGTGCATGTATGAGTATGGTGATCAGAGGACAACTTCTGTAGTGGATTCTTACCTTCTACCATGCAGGTTCCTGGGACTGAACTCAGGTCACCATGCTTGGCAGCAAGCACCATTACACAACAAACCACACACTGGTCTTTTTTGGCAACACTTTTATCCCACCTCTTCCCGGTGAACTTTCTTTGCAGACATCCACCTCACACAGCTCTCTACACTGAGCCTTTTTAGAAAGCCAACCCTTTAGGCAATGTCTATGTGTAAAGTGCGATGAAATGGACTTTGAAGCTCATTTAAAAATTTTTTTTATTTATGTATGAGTGTTCTGTGTCTATATATGGTGCTTGCCAGAAGAGGGCATCAGATCTCATCATAGAGGTCTTGAACCACGTGATTGCTGGAAACTGAATTCAGGGCCTCTGGAAGAGCATCCAGTACTCTTAGCTGATGAACCATCTCTTCAGCCCCAGAAGATTTTCATTTCTTAAAAATAAAAAGCACTACACCTTCAACAAGTAGTTACTTTTATAAAAGTAGTCTTCACACTGAAAGAAAGTGAAGCTGTCTTTAAGTTCTGTTGTATAAACTAGTTCAATTCCCGAACTGAAAGGACCACAAAGTTCTGTATGACCTGCAGTTAAATATTTAGTATTCTATCTGAGGTGGTCAGCAAGTCCTAAATGACGGTGTAAGACTACATTCAATGAACACTGAATGCCTACACATTTTGATTTTGTTGTTGGTAGATTTTTTTTTAAGAGGCCTGTAAGTTTAAGCAGCAGTGTTAGTGATTTTGAATTAGGTCTTGAATTCCTGATGAAATACTTACAAGTCAGATATGGAACAGTGAAAACTCAGCTCACTGAGGTGGGACTGCATGAAGGGCAAGGATCAAAGAATACATATTCTGCATTTAACCAGACAACTGGAGAAGTCTGTAAGGAATTTATAGGCTTCAGGGCTCTCCTCACAGTCTTCAATATTATAAAAGTAGAGAACTGTCTGTATTGTCAACAATAAAGCTCTACAGAATAGAAAGAAATATGCAAGTCATTTTAATACGCTGCTTACCAGTCAGCCAGCAAATGAAAAACGGAAGATGTAACAGATTATATTTAAAAGTCCATAGATATTCTATAAAACTGATAAATAGCATGTAGACAATGATACAAGCTTTATGGTTTTTTGTTTTGTTTTATTTTTTGGGGTTTTTTTTTTTTTTTTTGGTTTTTCGAGACAGAAACTCTGTATAGCCCTGGCTGTCCTGGAGCTCACTTTGTAGACCAGGCTGGCCTCAAACTCAGAAATCCACCTGCCTCTGCCTCCTGAGTGCTGGGATTAAAGGCGTGCGCCACCACACATGGCTTGCTTTATGTATTTTTATTATATTTATTTTTGACATCACGGTTTATTCTTGGTACTTCATACTGAATCTGGACATATATAATGACATACATATCCACTATAGTATCAGACTGAATATTTTTCTTTATGTGTAGTTTTGAGAAGACTTATTTTAAATTCAGTGTTTTTATCTTTGATTGTGACATAATCAACATCAAGTCCAGCCTTCCAGGGAGACATGCTTCTTTACTACCGTGACACCGACTTCTCAAGAAGTTATTGTGAGCAACACAATCTCAGGACTAAGCTTAGGCTCCAGAGGAAGATACCACTGTGTAAAGCATAAGGATTAAAGAAAATCCAAAGCACAGAAGACTTTTTTTTAAGCTACAAAAATAAACTTCCTCTTTATCTTTAAAAAAACAAAAGACAAAGCCTGCAATTAAGCTGGGCCTGGTGGCACACACCTAAATCCCAGCACTTGGAAAGCAGAGGCAGACTCAGCTCTGAGTTCAAGGCCAGGTCTACACAGAGAAACCCTGTCTCAGGGAAAGAAAAATTAACAATTACAGTAAACATGTTTTGTCTGCTTCCTCTAATCTGTACAACTCTAAAAGAATACTGCTAACCCTGCCTTTAAAATGTATGGCCCTAAAAAGAATAAATCACTAAAGAAATGTTCTGTGTTTCCTGCACAATGGATGTCCAGGAAGTAACAGATTAAAACACACAACAGCGTCCTCTTGAAGAGCTTACAATCTAGTTAAGAGATGAAATATTGTATCAAAGGAGATAAGTATAATGTAATAGTTATGACTTGGGTACCTATAAATATTCCCTCTAAACAAGCATTTCTATTTGGTAAGTTATTAAAAAGCATGCACGTCTATTCGGAAATGACTGGGATATAAGAAATTGGGAGTGGAGGGTATGACCTCTCTACTGATAAAGATCTGATTAATAAAATAAGGAAATTAATGCATTTTCCAAGACCTATACTAGAATAATCACCTCCAAGTGAGCTATTTATAAACTAAAGCTGACATTGCTTAGAGACAAACTTTAGGAGTATTAATAAAACAAGAGCCTTGGAAACTTTTTCCACAGAGATAATGCAACAAAACGAGCAGTCTATGACAGTAAGTGCATCATCTCCACTCCACAGGACCAGTGTGGTCTTCTTTAAACAAACAAACAAACAAACAAACAAAGGCACTAGAATTCCCCTCACATCTAGTTTATATAAACTTCCAAAGTTAATATATAAATTTCCCAAGTAAGGTAATTTATAAGTAATATACTATACTTACTCTGACACCATAAATGAACTAAAAAAATATAGCCAATTATTGTTATATTCAAAATTGCCATTTCTTGTTTTTTTTTCATTTTCATTTTACATAAGTCACTCAAAAAAAAAAAAAAAAAAGGCGTAAGGACACAGACTAATAGAGAAGAGCAGAAAGTAGAAAACAGTCCTGCATCCACTCAGTTAGCTGTTTAAGCAATGTTATTGTTTGCTGGGCTTTCAGTTATTTGGGGAAAAAAAAAATGTGACGTTTAGGAAAAGATTCTAAAGGTACAAGCAACAGAAGAAAAATAAAATTGATGAACCAGAAATAAAAATGAAAAATTTCATACCTCAAGCGTGGTAGCACACACTTTTTAATTCTAGAACCTGAGAGGTAGAAGCAGGCAGATCTCTGTAAGCCTGAGGTAGGCATGGTCTACAGAGCAAATCCAAGACCAGCTAGAGCTATATAGTGAGAACTTGTCTGGAAAAAAATAAAACAAAACAAAAAAAAAAAAAAATAAGATAAAATGACAATCTATAAAACGGGAGAGAGAAATATAAATGATGTACCTGGTAAGGCAAAGGATCTAAACAAATACATTTTCCCAAGATATATAAAGGACCAATAAACACATTTGAAAGATGCTTGATACCATTAGGAAAATACAAATCAAAATAGCTTCCTTGCCACCCACTAGAATGGAGATAATGGAAAAGATAGATTATAGCAAGTATTAGTGAAGACATGGAGACATTAGAACCCTTATACACTCCTTAAAAACCATGTGCAGTAGCCTTAGAAAATGGCCTGGCATTTTCTCAAAACAGCTGTAACAGGGTTAGCATAAAACCCAACACTTTCTTTCCTAGATAGCTATACAAGAGAAATGAAAATATGTTTATACTAGTATTATAACTCAAGTCAAAAAGCCCAGTGTCCATGAACGAATGAATAAAATATTGAGTATAATATGAACTATTATTTGGCAACAGAAATTAATACTGATAAATATACACGACTTTGAAAATAAGGACTTTGAAAACATGCTAAGATGATAATACACTGTATGCTTTTATTCATATGAAATGTCCAAAAACAAATTAATAAAGCACAGAGCAGATTAGCTGCTGTCTTGGGCTGTTGTGTAGGAAGTTTAAGGGGTGTAGAGTCTTTCTGAGGTGGTGAGTATGTCCCAGGGCTGACTGTGGCAGCAGCTGCACAATTGGCTAACAACAATAAAAATCATGGAACTGTACCTACCAAATGGGAAGATTATATACAATAACACTTCAAAAAAGTTTATAGAGAAGCTATGGTGTCCTTTATAATACAACACACTTGAAGTCAAAAAATTACACTTTTAAGATAGTCACTGTATTGTTCATATACATATACATGTATAACACACACACACACACTCTCTCTCTCTCTCTCTCTCCTTATATAAAACTTAAACCTGTGCCATGAGGATTCATATTCAGCATTCCTTAAGGTGTTGATCTGTAGCTAATTTAACATTCTCTTCACCGATTTGTGTGTGTATCAAGTTCCTTGTACTCAGTGTCCTCCTTTGGTTCTCCATTTTACTGTCTGACACACCCTTTTTACTTCTATACAAACTCTTCAATATGCCATTTAAATGCTACCTTCCTACCAAGACTTCCCATGTGAATTCTTTTCTCTTCTAAATTCTAGCTCTTCATGACAGCAGAGACTTGCCCTTGCATCACCATACCCTACAGTATGTTCTGCAAATTCTTTGTGGGTAAGAGACATATTTGGACTTTTTTACTTTTAACATCTAAACATCTTCATGTAACATTCAGGAATTATTTTCTTAACTACCTGAATACATTTTCTTGTGATTTGATCATCAACTATGAATTAATGATCATCAAATGTTCCATGATTAAATTAGGCTGATAAATAGCAATACATAACAACAGATTATTACTATTATTATTTGCAGGCTTCTATTGATTCAAGAAAATGATACCACTTTTAACTCCAGTACAGAAGGCGGAGGTAGGTAGATACAGGACAACTAAGTCACAAGGGAAGATTTCTGTCTCAAGACAAACAAACAAAAATCTCACACACACACACACACACACACACACACACACACAAAACCCTCAGAAGAATAAAAATGCTTCAAATAAGCAATAATTATCACTTTGGTGATGAAAAATAAGAGACTTCCAAGTCTCTTTTTGTCAATTGCTAAAACAATTAGGGATAAATTTCTGGAAGATGTTTCACTATACCCTAGCAGAATTAAACGTTGCTTGTTACATCTATATCATAATCACAACCAGAATTTCATATGCAAATAACCAGGTTATTAGGATACAACTAAGACCGATTGAATAAATCTTAGTTTCAAAGAGTATCCATTAATGTTTGGGAAAGAAATTTCCATTCCTACTGGTATTAGTCAACATTAAGACACACCCTTTAGGGACTGGAGAGATGGCTCAGCAGTTAAGAGCACTGACTGCTCTTCCGAAGGTCCTGAGTTCAAATCCCAGCAACCACATGGTGGCTCACAACCATCCTTAACGAGATCTGACTTTCTCCTCTTCTGGAGTGTCTGAAGACAGCTACAGAGAGTGTGTGTGTGTGTGTGTGTGTGTGTGTGTGTGTGTGTGTATATAAAATAAATCTAAAAAAAAAAAAAAAAAAAAAAAGGCACACCCTTTACCCCAGGAACAGGAAGTGGCTATTTTATCTTCCCACTCAGCTCACTCTTCTTGAATCAAGTATCAATCTTTTCTCCTTTTAGAAAAAAATTCTCTAGAAATCCCCTAGATCACCTCCTCACAAACCTTGCTTTGATCTATTTAGGGTCCTGTTCATAATAGTCAAGTGCTCTCACTGAGTCACATGAGTCTCACTGAGTCTCATTCACTCCCAACTACTGCTTTGATATTTATGTAAATAGCCTCAAGAATTAGTACTTAGTTCTGAACAATTTTTCATGGCTAGACTATCTAATGTGTGCAGAAATTGTAGATTAAGTTCACCTCCTAAAATGAAGGAGAATATGAAAGACAATTTAGGTAATCCAATAGTTAACCAAAAATCTAGACAAAATAATAATAAAATGTATTTTAAATGAACTAGTCTGGAAGAATTAAGAAAAGAGAACATAAACTAAACAAAATCAGTACCTGAGACAAGAGTGTGCTCATATTAAGGGAATAAATACATTTTGAGTGACAGAGAAAACTAAATGGCTACCCTCATTCAAACTTTAAAATCCACATTTATAAAATAAACTCAGCATCTTTGTGTATAAAACAATTATTCTACATCAGCCATGCCTTTAATCCCAACATCTGGGAAGCAGAAACAGGTGATCTCTGAATTCAAGGCCAGCCTGTTCTACATACAGCACAAGTTCCAGGACAGTTAGGGCTACACAGAGAAGCCCAGACTGGAAAAAAACAAATAAACAAAAAAACCCCAAAAAACCAATGATTTGAACAAAATACTAAACTGAAGGAAGACCCAAAGACACCAAAAAACCATGTATCTTGCTGATAGCTTGCAAATACCCACAAGTCACCTGCCTTTATACACTTCAATCATCTACCCCATTCTTACCAAATCTATGCAAATGCTTTGTGTACACCTTTAATTATGCAGCAGGTAAAAGTAGTATGTTAATATTTTATAATACTAAGAAAACCTCCAAATAGCAGTAAGAGTAGTCTTGTAAAACTAACCTGCATGACCACAACATTGTCATTCTCAACTTAAGCCTTCAACCATACAATTAACTCTATTGTGACAGCTTTATTTAATAACTAAAAGAAACAGTGGGATGCACTGTTTAGAAAATCTGTAGCATGTATACTTAAAACCTACTATAGCTTTAAGCTGCTTTGAAGAGCCAAGAAAGAAACAAAGAGCTACTGAGACTTGTTCAGTGCTGGGGCTGAAATGCATTTTACATAGTCCAGCTGACTGACTAAGAGCTTTCAACAATTAAAAAAAGAAGCAGTATAGTGTGATTCCCAGGAGATAGATGTGTGCCAACCTACTTGTTTTCTATTTAAGCAAGAAATACAAAGCTCACTGATAAATTACACCAAGAAATGTTTAAAAAACAAAACTGTAACCTCAGTACTCAAAAGGCTACAAGCTACGGCAAGATGACTTCAAGTCTGAGGCCAGCCTAAACTACATAATGAGTTCTAGGATAGTCTAGACTACACAACAAGACCCTCCTCAAACAACCAAAATAAACAGAAAAGAGCCATTCTCCCTCTCAAACAAAACTCTGGACTAAATTAACCTTTTTTTTTTTTTTTTCACCAATAGAGAAAACTTCCAAGACTTTTTTGGTCAAAATAGTAATTGAATAGTAGTTCAGTTTGGTAAGAATTTTAATGAAGCAAAGTCAGTCGGTGCAAACTCATAGTTTGCTTGTTCCTTTATACATCTCAATCTTTTAATGAAAGATTTTATAAAGTGGAGCTAAAAATTAGGCAGTTTAAATTAAACCTCAACTTCCACTTATTAACTAGTCCTTTACTTTTCACTCAGATGTGTGTTACTTAAATAAAGCTTGTGCTTGAGACTAGGTTTCACTATGTAGCCCCCCTTGCTGGAACTTACTTTGTAAACAAGGCTGGCCTTGAATTCAGAGATCCAGCAGCCTTTGCCCCAAGTGCTGGGATTAAAGGCATGAACTAATACCAAGCTTGGTGGCATTACAATTAAAAAGGCCATGCATGACCTAGAAATAGAATCAGCTTACTAAAAGGTTAATAAATTTAAGTATATCCCTATATACATGCTTCTTTTAAAAGGTTCAGGTTGGAGAGACATCCCAGTGGTTAAGTGCTCTTGCAGAAGACCCAGGTTCTGTTCCAACATCCACATGGTGGCTCACAACTGCAGTTCCAGGGGATCCGATGTCCTCTTCTGACCATCTTGGGCTCCTACACAGACACTGTGCCCATTCATACACTTAAACATACACATATACACATACAATTTAAAGATCTTTTTAAAAAGGTCTTTACATGCGTATACAAACCAATTGCTAAGTCATTATATGTAGCCTGGGAAATGAGTGTCAAACAGGTAAGGGAGGACAGAATTCAAGACAGATTGTATAGTATGCTACTGTTTGTATAAAGAGGATGATACACATACATGTTTACTTGTATATGGACAGAGGATCTCTGAAAACATGTGGGCAACACTGGATGACACAGAATATAGGATATGTTGCTATAGCTTATGTTTTATACTATAACCACATGAATAATTAAAGAACAAGACTGAAAATACAACAAAGACTCCTTTTCAGCTCACCAAGAGCGCTCTCTTCCTTTGATTGTTTTCTAATGACAAATATCTGTTCCCAACAGTTCCTTAGGCATAAAACCAGTAAAATTCCTCATTGGATTTGTTGGTCTTTCTGGCCAACTGTATTAAACACAATAAGTTTGGAGAAATTATGACATCTGTAGGAAGCCCCAAAGGTAAGAGGTAAAAGCTAAGATGAACAGTTAAACCCACCCTAGGAAAAGTACTTTCTATTTATCTCAAAACCTCCAGGAGTATATGCTGTTAACTTTACAAGTGAAGAAACTGAGGCAGAGATAGCAGACAGTGTCCCATGGTCACAAAACTCCCCAAGTGCAGGCATGTGACAAGACTAGCAGTGCTAGGTTTCAAACACACACTCGGGATTTCCCAAACCAGATAGATGTTCTTTCAATGTACTGCCTATCACTATAAGTATTAAATATTCACATCACCAGTGACTACTGTCAAGTATTCAGCAGGGCAGTCAAGTTCACACATGCATGAGGAATAAACTGCTATAATTATCTATTTTCTGATATCTATTATATTCTTAAGCTCAGATTTGAGCTCTATTTATTCAAAATAATGAAGCTACCACTAGAAGTAATACAGCAAGAAAGATGTTCACACGAATGTATAACAGGTGAGTTTATATGGCCGTATCTGCTAACGTACCTGTTTATGATTAACATTTTATATAGTCTAAGTACTGTCACAAGTAAACAATGTTCTCTACTGTTTTAAAAAAGGTGTATGAGATTTAAAAAAAAACAAAAACCAAGAGCTTTACAGGTGACAAAACTACCTCTCTAAAGAAAACTAAAATCCCTAATTTCAGAGCAATTAAATGAGTGTCTGAGGGTAGAAAAAAAGAATATTATAGTCTGTTTCTTCAGGCCCTTGTGATACATTCTGTTCAAAAGTGTTTAACACTAATTTTAAATTCCCAAAGAACACTCACTTAGTATTCATTAGGTAAGTTATTTTAAATAATTCATTAGCTTTCTAGGTCCATCAAAAATAACTAACTGAAGGAGAGGAAGGAGGAAGAGGAGGGAAGCACATAGTGCTATAGCTTTCACTGACCTCTGCAAGAGAGAATTGTAATGTATTGCCCAGGTTCCAGGTGAATGCTTGAAAATTAATGCACACAAAAAGTGTTCCAAGTTTCACTTGCAATTGCTGAGAATCAATTTGATTCTCCATAAAAGATCCCATAAATAAAACCTAAAGTATCTTTTGGTCAACACTGAAGAAAGGACACATAGGAATTTTTTTTTTTATTCTCACGGGAAGAATTATCTTCATATATCATCTCTATTGGCTTGTAGAAAATCTTTTGAAAAAACTATCTTATTATCAACATTACCATGTATAACGTCTTCACTGTGTGGAAATAAAATCATCTTCTCAATCCTATGGAAACACTCCTTCTATTACATCTTAATTTTCTTAACAATTGCAAATTGAAGTGCTAAAGACTAATGTAACTGTCAAGTTTCAGAGTCCTGACGCACAGAAAAAAATCAAACACAATGGTTCTATTACCAATCAATATTTATTCCTAACCAAAAGCCCTGTATGGACCAATCACAATGGTACAGTAACTGGTTGTTTTGTAGAAGAAACAAACAACAAACACCCCCCCCCCAAAAAAAAAAAACCTGTGCACCTTTCAAATCAACTAAAATTTTGGGCTTTGCTTTTCAATTGGGAAATGATCGTCGGGGCACAAGATTTCAATAGATGGCCTAAAGGTATCTTGTGCTAGATCTTTTGAAGGCAGATGTGATGCAAACTAAGGCTGGGATCAAACTCTTAACTTTGAGAAGATATGGCAGGTTTAAATAGGTCATACTGCAATGCCCTTTAAAAATGTCTTTCGATCTTTAAGGTGTCAATGACTTTTGACAGTCCCCTTTGCAGATGTTCTAGGTGAAGGGAAAAAAAAAGGAACACCACAACTCCTGCTGACTTAAACTGCCATCAATCTCAGACTGGGATGACCTACGGCAATATACAAATAATGGATAGTTTCAGTAACTATTTTTAGAGTGTGAATTATATCAATCCTCCATTAAAGTTCAGACAGAAGCGTGTGAGGGGCATGGCATTGAGCGAGCAAGGCTAAGGGGAGACACGGATGACTCAAAAAACCTTGGCAAGACTGCCTCCCTTCAAATGATAGAAAACGAAAAGTACCTCCGCTAATATTCGTTTCTAAGGGTTTCAGAATGATTGACCTCAAGTGATTATTATCTTACTGGAAAGGGTTAAAACTGAAACTGTTTTCAAGCACCAGCTTCCCTTTTACAAGATCCCAACAGTTTCTGCAAAAAGTTATTACATGTATGTTTTCTTAGCACCTCTTTCCTTCCCAAAAAAATGCATTCCCAGGACTACTGAGTCGTTCTTCATCTTCAAAGCCGAGGGGTGAAGGAAATAGTAAAAACCAAACCAAACCAAACAAAAACAAAAACAAAAAACCCAAACCCTTACAACAGCCTAGGGCAGAAAACAGCATTTTCTCCGACCGCGTGGGAGCAGGGGAGAGGGGCAAGAATAAAATACAGCACCAGAGAAAACCTTGGGTTTCGAACTTTATTGCACAAAGAGCGGAGAGGAAAGCAGGTCGGACGTTGCGGCTCGCCGAGCGGGCACCGCCGCGAAGGCGGCAGCACCTTCACCTCCTCTGCCCTCAACTGTCTCCTTCTTCCTCCTCCTCCTCCTCCACCCCCCACGGGCACCCAGGCGGCGGCCCGGGCGGCCAGCCCGGCACAGCCGGAGCGAGCGAGCGAGCGAGCAAGCTTGCGAGCAGGCGGGCGGCGGCGGCCAGGAACGGGGGGCGGCGGCGGGCGGCCTCCCCCGGGGCGGCTCCGCTCCGGCTCCGGCTCCAGCTCCGGCTCCGGGCCCGGCCCGGCCCGGCGGCGGGAACGCGGGCGCCAGCTTGCCGCGGCCGGCCGCCCGCTCGCTCGCTCGCTCGCACCCCGCCCCGGCCCCGGCCGCCCCCCGCCATGAGCGCCGCCGCTGGCTGCAGGCAGAGTCGCTGCCGCCCGGCCGCCGCTGGCTCCTGTCCGCCGCCATTATTCTTTGTTCGCTGCGAGCGGCGGCGGGGTTGTGGGGCTCGGGCGGAGGCTCCATCTTTACCGCGGCCCCTCCTGCGAGGGGAAGGCCCCGAGCGCGGGTGTCCGGCGCCTCCCCGGCCCCCTTCTGTCCCCCCGGCTCTCTCCGGCTCCTGCCTCCTCCTCCTGCTCCTCTTACCGGTGGTACAAGCTCCTCCGTCACTGCTTTCGTTCGCGGCCCGGATCTCGCTGGAGTTTTATTCTCTCCCCCACGTAACACACCGCGTCAAACTACACCTCCGCCGCGTCACTCACCAACACTCCGCTTCTCCCAGCCGCCCGGGCCACAGGCAGCAGCAGCCGCCGCCGACTGAGGAGCCGCAGCCAGGGAGCCAGCCAGCGCCGCCCAGTGCCGAGTGCGCAGCGGCCACTCACGGAAACAGCCGAACTCGACCCGGAGCCGCTCGACAGGCCCCGCCCCCGCGCGACTGGCGGAACCTGCCGAAGGCCTTCGGCTCCTTTCCGGCCGCTGCGAAGGGGTTGGCCCAGGCAGGCGGGTGTAGGCGGGTTGGGACCCGCTCTGGAGGCACGGTCCGAGCCTCACAGTGGCGGGTGGAGGCTTCGGACGCCGGCTGAGGAGATTTGGAGGAAGCGGGGTTTGTGTGTGGCCAGATGGGGGGGATTCCCGGGGTGGCGGGGACTTGCTGGAAACCCCCGCGCGGTCTGATCCTGCGGCGGAAGCAGGCCGCCCGGGAACTCTGACTCGCCGCAAGGGCCCAGAGCCGCGCGCGCGGGCGGCGCTGGAAGGTTGCAGACGCGGGCTACCGGCCCGGGGAGTCTGCCGAGAACTATCTGCACAGGGCCCCGAGGTGGTTCTTTGCTGGGACACGTGGCCTGTAGGGATTCAGCTCCGCTTTGCGGACAGCCAGAGCCCCTGGGTGCTGGGTACCGTCCTCCCTCTGAGGCTGGAGAAATGATCAGCCATGCTGCTGTCAACACTTGAAACGGACCCTCACCCTACCTGCCCGCGACATCCTGTGCTGACTTTTTTTTTTTCAGCCCTTTCTGCAGCGGTGGAACTTGACAGTGTGACTTCCGTAGCCTCAAAGCTACCGCAACTGCTTTCTGAGTTGCCCCTAACCACCAGCTCTTCACCTGTTGTTGTGCTGTTCAGCCCTCTTCCTATAGTTTTGTTACTGCTGGACGCCTAATTGACGTTTTGCAACACTGAGTTTTGCCTTCATTCTCTGTGTCCTATCCGTTCCCGCTTTTCCAAGGACATTATACTGAAGAGTAGCTTAATTTTCCTTTTGTTTCTAGCCAGAACTTTTAGCATGTTAACGTCTCTTCCTCTCTTTAAGAAGACTCTTGTGGCACTGGTGAGATGAATAAAGGCCCTTGCCACCAAATCAGATAATCTAAGGTCAGTTTCGAGAACCCACGTGGTAGAAGGAGAGAACCAGCTCCCACAAGTTGTCCTTTGACCTCAGCACTTACATCACAGTAGTATGTGTGGGCAATAAATAAAATATAGAAACTTCCTCCTTAAGCCCCTTTCCGAGTTCCACCTGTCTCTTACAGTCCCTCTCCATTTGCAGTGGCTCTGAATTGTCACAGTCTTCCTGTCTATGTAGTTTTGCATCTTGCATTTACAAGCCCATCCTAGCATTTGATGCTGTTTGACTCTTCCAAACACACTCTCTCCTCGTCTCTTGCCAGTTTTCCTTTTAACCCTACTAACAACTAGATTCTCCTTTATCTAACTCCTATGCTGAAGTCATCTGATCCTCTACAATCCCACTGTAATCTCTTCCCCTAGGTGGTCTTATCCTCTTCTACTGGCTTCAAATGCCTTCTCTGAGACACTCCAATCTTAGGTCTCACCGTGGGACTCTGAATTCATCTTCCCAGCAGCCTCTGCTCCAGGTCCGTGTGGCTAGATGCCGAGTGTGTAGTCCTACTCACCTCGAGTTCTCATATCCCCTCCTAACCTTCCTCCGGAACCAAGCCCACTTCTGAAACCAATTAGGCTCCCCTGGATTGCCTGCTTCCTGAAAACTTGGGTGTATGAGCTGTGTCCCCATGCCTTCTCCACCCGTCGTTTAGGCTGCCTTCATCTCCTGCCTGGAGTCCTGCAGTGGCCACTACGCACATCCTCTAAAAACGGTCCCTGCCTCACTCCAGTCTATTTGCCAGTCTGCTATCATATGAATTGTAACGACACAGATCCAGTCAGGTCACTGCCCTTCCTAAAGCCCTGCAAGTGCTTTCCTTTTGCTTCATCAACACTGGCTTTAGTGCCATTCTCTGGGCTTGTCCCTTGTTGCTCCTCCATCTGTCTCTCTTTTTTTTTTTCTCGAGACAGAGTTTCTTTGTATAGCCCTGGCTGTCCTGGAACTCACTCTGTAGACCAGGCTGGCCTCGAACTCAGAAATCCGCCTGCCTCTGCCTCCCAAGTGCTAGGATTAAAGGCGTGCGCCACCATGCCCGGCTCCATCTGTCTCTTTTACTCTCTGTCCCCCAGCTGCATTTACTAGTCTCTTTATTGCAGGCTCTTCTCCCGCTCTCCCTCCTAGGTCAGGCTCTTACCTCCAGGCTTTGCTCTTGTCATCCTCTTTCTCCAGAATGCTGTACTCTTACCAAGAAGTAGACTATCACTGTCTCTTCTGATTCTTCAGTCCTGTGATTCTTTGTCCAGTCTTCTTGTAACATGTATATAGGGCACGAGTCCCTCTTCCTTTTAACTGCCTGCTTTTCTTTTTTCCCATCCCTAGGAACATGATGTCGAGAATACAGCAGGGCTCACTAAATATTTATTGAACAAACAATGAGTTTCTGTATGGTTCCAGAGTTGTTTTTTTTTTTTTAATAACATCTTTGGGTTCAAATCCTAACTCTTAGTGACCATGGCTTGTTATAATAAAGCATTTAGACTTAGCATCTTTTAAACAAGTTTCACCCAGTTCTAGAATCTGGAAGTCTGAGAGCAAACTACCAGTATGGGCAGACTCTGAACGTGTCCATCATCAGGAGTGCAAGTGCTCATTTTCTCCATGTAGCTTGACAATGTGAGAGAGGTCAAGAACTCTCAGGTTCCTTTTGTAAGGGTACTGATTGGGTAAAAAGGTGTGTCAGCATTAAGAGCAATTGCAGAGGAACCAGGTTCCTTTCTAGCACCCACATGACAGCTTGCAACAGCCTGTAGCTCCAGTCCCAGGGGATCTCTTGTTCTCTTCTCCCTCAACCTGTACAACTTTACAGTTGACCTGAGTTGGGTGACAGGAAATGAAGAAATGACGGGCACACAGAAAAGCTGGGATGGGCTAGGTCTGTGCTTGGATGGAGATGCACCACCAACAGCTGGGACACAGCACATTTATTATATACAACACAAAAGAGGGGGCCCGTAGGGAAGCAGTCTGGGGCTGCAGTCATAGGCATGAGGAAGTTGCAGTAGCTACTTTCTGCATGTACTGGTCTTAGCTAAATGACAACCGTTTATCATTGAACATCTATACCTAGGACAAGGGGAAGGCCTTGCTGTTCCCATGGATCTGCAGTCTTGGTGTCCTTGATATGGCTGTGCTCCTGTCAACAACACAGACAGGATTTCACTCCTCATTCTCTTATGGCTTACATGGGCACCAGGCACACACATGATGCATATAAATACATATATGCAGGCAAAGACATTAAATAAGTCTTTAAGCATATTATACTGGTTAGTTTTTTGTCAATTTGACACAAACCTAGACATACCTGGTAAGAGAGTCTCAGGTGAGGAATTGCCTCCATCAGACTGCTCTGTGGGAATGTTTTGGGGCATATTCTAAATTAATGATTGATGTGGGAGTGTCCAGCCTACTGTGGGCGGTCCCACTCCTGGACAGATAGTACTAGGCTGTATAAGAAAGCAAGTTGAGTAATACGTTGGTGGGTAAGATTTCAGTGTGAACACAGACATTTGATTCGTTGCACTAGCTCAGCCACTTAGCTAATGACACTGGGTAAACTGCTTACTCTTGTGACCCAGTCTCCCCATCTGTAAAATAAAGTAGCACCTACGTCATGATGCTGTTGTGAAGCTGAAATAAGGTAATTAAGGTGTACTAAGCACAGTGTCTCACGTGTCTGGAATTCATAAAAGTGCCGGCTGCTCCTAACTTTATTTGGCTTTCTTGTTCTTATGTCAAATGTTTTTTTTTAAGCATTTAAGTTTGTCGTCATCCTGATATTTTTCTTACTCTGGCCTTATAGATAATGCTAACATCTTACAATTGCCTGTCCATGCCATAATTCCCTTTGGGATCATTTGTTTTGTTTTATTGTCAGCTTAACACAAGCTAGAATCTGGGAAGAAGGAACCTCAACTGAGAAAATGGCTCCATCAGATTGTCCTATAACCCAAGCCAATGCAACATTTTTTTGATTAACAATTGATGGGAAGAGGAGATGGCAGCCCACTGTGGGCAGTGTCACTTCTACTCAGGTAGCCCCGGACTGTATAAAAAAGCAACCTGAACAAGCCATTGGAGAGCAAGGCATTAAACAACATTTCTCTGGCCTGGGCTTCAGTTCCTGCCTTGAATTCCTGCCTTCTCTTCATTGAACTATTGACCTGGGAGTTGTAAGCTGAAATAAACCTTTTCTGCTCCAAGTTGGTTTGGAGACAGTATTTATCACAGCAATAGAAAGCAAACTAAGACACTTGCCAAACTTTTAACCTTTTTTTGTGTGTGTGTGTGTGCACTTTTCCCTTTTATTCACATTGACCTCCAGGCCTTATTTATTTATTTATTTTTACATTTTGTCAAATTCTAAACTGCATTCTAACAGCAGGCCTATCTGGTCTTTTCCACCTGGATCATACTGTCACACCAGTGGGACTCAAACAGTTAAGGCATGTTGTTTTCTGTCTAGTGGCCTCTGTACCCAGGTGAGCTCATTCATACAAGGCAAGTTATTTTGCTGTATTTTTGGGCACTATCAAAATTTGAAATCCACCCTCCTCATGTTTACCCTGCTTTAGCTTCAGTCTGTACACCATAGACATAAACCAGGAATGCTAAACTTTCAAACACAATTTGTGTGTCTGGGACCTGAAGTCACCTCTATTTTTCAAATTCAGTCTCTTGGAAGATAAGGTCCATATTAGGGGTGAAGAAAGAGATGGAAGTAGGCCATGTAGATAGAACTTGACACAGTAAAAAATGCAGTATCTTCAAAGAGGTGCAGGAGGTGGGGGGCATCCCCTGAGATGAGTATAAAAGGTTTCAAGCAGAAAGTGTACTTGAGAGCTTTTCTCTAACCACAGCTTCCTTTTTCTGTTATTTTCCTCTCTTGCTTCTGCTGTTAGACCTAATTTTCACCTTTATGGGGTTCAAGTTCCTTGAGCCTGCCTATTCCAGTTCATCACTTTGATGGCTTGATTTTCTTTCCTATCCAACCCCAAGGCCAGGCCAGGACAATCTACTTCATTCAACTTAAAATCTTCTGTTGAACACCAACTTTGTTCTATGCACTTTCTAGAAATTGGAAGGACAACAGTGAATAGACTTTATTGTCTCTGATCTCACAGGGACCAAAATATTCAAACTGTCTGCCTTTTCTTCATTCTTTTGTGTTGTCAACCAGTATCATGATGGCACCCATTGACCAGTCATGTCTACTGGTGTCTGTATTCACAATACTTAAGCTTTCATCTTACAAAATCACTCTCCTAAACTGTGGCGCATTTAAACAACACCCTTTCCCCAACCCCAACATGTCTATCCACTTAGATATTGTCTTAGCTTATGTTCTCCCAGGAGGCAGAACTTGAGGGAAAAGCCTCTATACTATTAGAGAGCAGAATCTCAGGACATTGGAGAAAAGGACAGGTCAAGATTCAGTCAAAGGCATGCTTACACCACTCTCCCTCCATCTCAGAGATGCACACAAACTTCCATTGTGTATGGATGTCCAACTCTTTCAAGACGTGTTGCCTGGGCACAAGGCAGAGTGCTATTGGGTCTACTGCCAGAGGTCAGTTGTCCAGCAGCAGTAGGACAGTAACCAAAGGCCCCAAAGAACCACAATCAAGGCTGGGACCATCTAAAGTACAACAAATGGTTACTAGACTTTAAATTCAATCTGTTCAAAATACAGTGGTTGTTGTAACCATCAGGTAGCTTCAGCCTTTCCTGTCTTACTTAGTGAGGTTAAAATGTTGGCTCACTGATAGAACCTAACTGTTCCACATCTCACCCAAAAGGAAACCTCATTGGTACCTTAATATATCTGGGCACACATGAGCCTGGTCCATACCAACCTTCATCTCTCTCTTTTTTTCTTTTTGGTTTTTCGAGACAGGGTTTCTCTGTTTAGCCCTAGCTATCCTGGAACTCACTTTGTAGACCAGGCTGGCCTTGAACTCAGAAATCTGCCTGCCTCTACCTTCATCTCTTTTCTGGATTGTTACAAAGCATCTTGAGACACCTGCCATGACATCCCTTACTTCCTCCTTTTGGCACATTAAACTGTTCCTTTATACTCAAAAGGTCTGTTTTTCAAAGAGCCAACACCATCATATGCTCCCAATCTTTCCACTGAGTGGGTCTGAAGTTTTACTGAGGCTTTTCTCATACAGCTTAAAGTTGCAACTTGATATCATACATACATCAGTTTTTCGCCTTTGCCTTGTCCCTTGCCCCTGTCTTGATATGTGACTTCACACATACTACTTAATTTGCTTCATTGTTTTTTTTATCGAGTAGTCTAAAAGTTAATATCTAGAACCATGTCCTGACATAACAAATGTTCTATATGGTGTCAAAATTGAAACTTGTCTGTTTTGAGTCAGTTTATTTTCTTGGTTACTTCCACGATCAAAATGAACACAAGTAAGGGATTTTTCTTCTAATTTAGTACAATTTAAGGACTAATATAACAATTGAAATCTTAAATATTTCTCTTTAAGAGCCTCAACAACACAAATGGCACAAATGTCTCCAAAACAAAATAGTAAATTGCATAATTCACCATTACCTCTTATATGTACAATATCTTAATTATATATGGACAGTGTCTTAGTTACTTTTTTATTGCTGTGAAGAGACACCATAACTACGGCAACTTATAAGAGAAAACATCTAATTTGGAGCTTACAGTTCCAAAGAGTAGTAGAATTCTTGATCATCGTGACAAAGAATATGGTAGCAGGCAGGTAGACATGGCACTAGAGCAGTAGCCGACTGACAGTGTCTGTTCTATTGCTGGGAAGAGACACCATGACCAAAGCAACTCTTAATCGAAGGAAGCATTTAATTGGGGCTGGCTTACAGTTTCAAAGGTTTGGTCCATTATCATCATTTAATTGGGGCTGGCTTACAGTTTCAAAGGTTTGGTCCATTATCATCATGACAGCATGCAGACAGGCAGTGTGCTAGAGAAATAGCTGAGAGTTCTCATCCAGATCCATAAGCAGAAGGAAAAGAGAGACACACTAGGCTTGCCTTGGGCTTTTGAAACCTCAAAGCCCACCCACAATGACACACTTCCTCCAAGACCACACCTACTCCAACAAGGCCACCTTCTAATCCTTCCTAAACAGTCTCACCAACTGGGGACCAAATAATCAAATATATGGGACTTTGAGGAGCATTTTCATTCAAACCACCACATACATGTATGTATTTTATCTATTAGAGATTTCTAATTACATATTCATTCACTTGCTCACATAGTTTATCCCATGAGCTCTTGGAAGGCAAAGCTTATGTCATTGAACTTGCTTCAGTAGTAACTGGCACATAATAGATGTTCAGTATTTTTTTCCTGTTCTGGGGATTAAAGTCAACATCTCCATTTCAACAATGTTTCTTGAATGAAAGAGTGAATGGGTGGTTAGAGTTTCCCTTGGGGGATGTGCCCTACAGAGACATTTCAAACATCTGGTTCATTCATCACTGCTTCCCTTGCAGGGTAGATGGATGTGTGGGACTATTTATTCATAGTTGAAATTAGTGCAAGAAGGTACTGTTATATGCTTAATAAGTCATCTGTGATTTTGACTTTCAATACAAGAAATCACTGATCTATTCATAACTATTATTGATTTGTTTACCAGTTACCCGTTTCCCATATTAATTCATATGTTGTGTTCATATGTTGTGTCCATATGTGTGTGTGTGTGTGTGTGTGTGTGTGTATATATACCCATACACACATTCACACATACACATACATGAAAGAGAGGGGGGTAAGATGAATGAGAATTAGACCCCAGGAGTATCAAAAACCCTTTACATCTACCTCGTCTTACAGCTTTAGTACAATTTTTCTGTTCTTTACAGTGAATTTGTTGTTCCAGTTCCTTTTTTTGGAGGTAAATCCTCAACCAGATTAATTCCCAGTGTTCTACTCTTATCAAGAAAAACATTTCACTGAGGCTGGCTTATAAGTTCAGAGATTTAGTCCATTGCCATCATGGCTAGAGGCGCAGCTGCATGCAGACAGACACAGTGCTGGAGAAGGAACAAAGAGTTCTACATCCAGATCCTCAGGCAGCAGGAAGAGAGAGGCACAGGGCCCGGCTTAGGCTTCTGAAATCTCAAAGCCCACCCCTAGTAACACACTTCCTCCAAAAGGCCACACCTACCTCAACAAGGCCACACCTAATAGTGCCACTCCCTGTGACCAAGCATTTAAATGAGTCTATGGGGCCCATTCTTATTCAAACCCACCATCCTAACGTAGATAAATCTTTGAGAACAATAAGGCCTTTCTCAGTGCTGGTGAGCTTAACCCAGAGAACTAAGATCTAAGATGCTGGATGATTCCTGCTCAACAGATTGAGCCTGGGCCGGTGGCTCTTGAATTTGTTGGTGGCTCTTGAATTTGTTGTCTCACATTGATAATATGAGACATAACAGACAAAGGAGTTAACAAAGTGAAATTTATTAAGAAAAAACAAGAAAGACTCTGGAAAGTGGAAGGAATCCCAAGAGAGATACTGCTGAGTGGTGTGGTTCGGGCAGCCTTTTCTGAGAACAGTGGCAGAATGGACAATGACTGAGGTAATTTTTATTAAGTTAATTCTCTGGGCATATTGCTGACTAAACCAATGGGCATGCATGTACACACACACACACACACACACACACACACACACACACACACTGTGCATGTCCCTTGTTCCAACTAAGGAGATGATCATGTGCTCTTCACCCGACAACCAAGGGTACCATCATATATCATGATGATTTTTGTTCATTTTCTTTTGACCTTGGTATAGTCAGGGTTCTCTAGAGTCACAGAACTTATGGAATGTCTCTACATTAAGGGAAATTATTAGAATGACTTACAGTCTGCAGTCCAACTAACCCAACAATGGGAATCCAAGAATCCAGTAGTTTCTCAGTCCCATGAGGATAGGTGATTTAGCTGGTCTTCTGTATAGGCTGGAATCCTGAAGAAGTAGGTTCCAACAGATGTGCTGGCAAGTGAGTGCAAGCAGCTAAAGGAGAAAGAGCCTTCTTCCATAGGCCTCCAGCAGAAGGTAAGACCAAGATTAAAGGTCCATGTCTGGATTTGGAATTTGCTCTGTCCAAGGCTGGCCCTGAATTCGAGAGATTTGCTTATCTCTGTCTCCTGGGATTAAAGGCCTGTAATACGTTGCCTAGGCCTCAAGATCTGGATCAAAAGTGTTTGTCAAGATCTGGGTCAGAAGCCTGTGTCTTCCAGCCTCAAGATCTGGATCACAGGCGTGCCCTCCATTTCTGGATTGTAGTTCATTCCTGATGTAATCAAGCTGACAATCAGGAATAGCCATCACACTTGGATATGTCTGTTAGCTGTTAATTAGAATATCCTCTCTTTATCCTCAGGTTTTGAGGCTTGTGCTCCATAGAGACTCTTGTACTTAGACTGTAGGGAGCTAACTCTTGCCTCCCTCCTCCTTCCTCCCATCTCCACCCTTCTGCTCATTTTCTCTGTCTGTCTCTCCCTTTCCCACTGTTATATGACCTGGGAAAATGTGAACAAGTATCTCTTCATCTGAGAGAGAGAGAAAGAGAGAGAGAGAGAGAGACAGACAGAGAGAGAGACAGAGAGAGAGACAGAGAGAGAACTCATCTAGCTTGGTGATGTATAGGAGTATCAGTAAGCAGAAGGCAGCTGCATCATCAAAAGCCGTCTCCAATGTGGCTGACAGGTGCAGCTTCAGGCATCTCCCCCATACCTGTTCACTGCTTATATAACCTTGGGGAGCAGCCTTGTGAATCTTAGAAATTTCTAAGTTTCTTAAGCCTTACATGTTTCCTTAGCCTCTTGAGTCTTAGCTCCGGGCTCTGGGAGGCTATGTTTCAGTATCTACACAACTCTTGCTTTCCTTTTCTTCATAGTACAATTGCTTTCCAGTGCTCTATATGTTAATTCAATTATTGTTTATTGTTTTCATTCTCCATGATAGGCACTACCCCACAATTCCTATTTTATCTTTAATATCTAAAAGAGTGGCTGATACAGAGGTGATACTCAAATATTTGTTGAATGAATGCCGCTATAACTCTAACTTTAACAGAAGTTTGTTTGGTGCACTCAGCAGGTCACCATCAGATGGATCAAGCCTGGCCTGGGTGCATCTATATTTTCTGTATTGCAGCCAGAATCCTGTTGGCTCTACCAAGGTGTTGCCTTCTTGAGGACCTGATTCTGACACAGCTGGGCTATATTTAGAAGTCTTGTTTCCATTCCATAACATGTGAAGATAAGACCTCAGTGAAGTGTTTTGGACTCCCCACGTCTGAGTCAGAGCTGCAGAAGAGAGAAGCAAGATTCTGGTTGCTTTGCCGGGCTGTTTCAAGGATTATCTCAGATGGTAACGTGCAGGTGCTGCTACCTTCTCTGCTGTTTCTCCAACTGAAAACAATGCCTTAAGTAAAGCCAAGTGGTCCATTATCCTTCTTGAAAATTCTTAAAAGGCCAATGGTTGGCAATTAAAACAGTAATAGTAACAAATAGAGATTTACTGACTGTCTTCTTTGTGCCAGCTACTGCTCCAGACAGTTGTAAATGTATTATCTCATTTGCTTGTTATAACAACTGAGTGAAAGAAAATAATATGATATTGGGAGTACTTCACAGATGAAGGACCACAGGTCATAGAGGAAGTATGTCTGAATCCTTAGAGTTGGCACATGATGGTCTCTCTGTAGAGTCTATACACTTGTGTGCTCCAAGCCCTGCTGGTAAAGTGCAGCAAGAGTCAGGGAAAGGGAAGCTTGCTTTGAGAAGCAAGCAGAGTAATCCCATGACTTGGAAGAACTATAGCAACGGAAGCACTGTCTTCTCAAGTGAGCCCTGTTGCGTTTCCCTGCTTGATACTAGTAGCAGGTGAAAGACCTTCAAGAGACCCTGTTACTCTTCCTAGCAAAGAAGCAGGCTGTTTGCAGCCCTCTTCCCAAGCTCTTCCTTCATCTTGGCTGCAGAGGCCCATGCTCTTTGCTTGAGTTCTGAGAGGTGTTGTTGACAGTGAGAACCCTACCTAAAATCTGTCTCCTGGCCCCATGCCAACCCGCAGTTTACTTTGGCTTAGATACCTGAACTCTATTCCCATCAGAGCCCCTGCCACAGTTACTTTTTATGGTTTGCCTAATGTCTAGTAACTCTAAACTCTGTGAGGGCAGACAGCACACATGCCTTATTCATCAAATCCCTCGTACCTAGCATGGTATTGGCACATAGGAAGAGTTTTAGCAAATTCTTTTTTAAATGAATGGAAGGGGTATTTCTATAGAATATCTGCAATCATACTTACATGTTTCACATTTTCTGTGGCTGGACTAGGCCCACCTTTTTGATAAACAGTGAATCTATTTTAGAAATAGTGACCTTCTTCTTTAGGCTGCTTTCTAGCTATTGGGTTTTCAAATTGTGGCCTTGTTGCCGATGGCTTTAGGCTTCAATTTCCTCTTCTTTCTGTGAAAATACTTACTAGACTTGTAGCTGTGAGCTTGAGAATAGAGTTTAGAACTTGCAGCTATAAATGACTTTTAAAAAAAGTGATTTTAAAATAATTTATGCATACAGTTGTTTTCCCTGCGTGTGTATGTGCATGCATTGCATGTGTGCCTGGTGCCAGGGGAGGCTCAAGGAGGGTACAGGATTCCTTAGAACTAAAATTACTGGAGCTGTGGAGCACCATGTGCATACTGGGAATGGACCCAGGTCCTCTTCGAGAGCAGCAAATGCTCTGAACCATCGAGCCTGCTCTCTTGCCTTATAAGTCACTTTTTAAAAAAATGTGTTGCGTCACTCCATCTTTCCTCATCCTCGTCTGCTGGCTCACAGCTAGCACCCAGTTACTAAGTGATATGCCTGGTTTTCAGAATCTTTACATGCAATTCTTTTTAAAAGCACGTTTCATGTCCCTTACTTCTTTTTCTACTTTTGCTCATGTTATTCTCATTTTTACTGTTAGCTTCTTCCTCAAGCACAAGTAGGGTTTATCAAAACATTTCTGGGGGTCAGTCATAACCCCATGAATGGCTTGAGGGCTTTATTGAGATTGGGTTACTTCTATTATGATATCTATGCTCTTAGTATATTTATATCAGAAATAGATGTGAGAAGAGTCTCCATGACTGGGGTCAGGACATAAACTATTGGGCTCCTGGTCAAGCAAAGAGATTGACTGCATGCTTTTGCTCTGCTTTTCCTGACCTTGTGTGAGGCAGAGCAGTGGTCTCCCTGAAGATACCGTTGTACAAACCCAAGGCTTCCAAGGCCTCATCTATCCATGAATATAACAAAGTAAGAAACTGGAGAGTTCCACATGGACTTTAGGTATCCTTAAATACTTATGCCGTCTTCAAAGCAGTTAGAAGACAAGTATCCTCTTGGCCCTACAAGCAGCAGCAACAGCATTATACAAATGCTGATTCAAAAAAACAGGGTCCCAGTGCCCCAGGGTTTAGCTTACTATTTATTAATAGATATGTATGTGCTGTCTGCTGGGCCTTGTCTCGCTGCTTGCTCCATCTTCTTCAAAGGAGAGAAATAGCCATCCAAACACCTCCCACAGCAGCCTACTCTTAGAGTCTGCAGAACACTTCCCAAGGACAAGGTCACTGTGACTGCCTCAGACACTGACACTGGAATGTTCCTCACAGACGATCATGTTGTAATTGCTAAAACTTCTAAATATTTATGTTATTTGGTAGAAAGCATTTTTGTAGATATTATTGAGTAAGGACTTTGAGATAGGCAATTCTCATGGGATGAGTGGCTAGACAATCACAACAATCCTTATAAAGAAAAAGAGGAGGGGAGTCAGAGAGGAGAAATCAGGGTTTGCTCTCCTGCTGGCATTGGAGATGGAGCATGAGGTCATGAACTAAGAAATGCAGACAGCTTCCAAGGGCTAAAGAAGGCAATAGAAACAGTGTCTGGTAGAATTTCCGGAAGGTGGGCAGATCCTCCTTCTACTATCTTGGTTTTAGCATAATGAGATGAATTTTTGAACTTCAACCCTTCAGGACTTTAAGGAATAAACATGTTTTGTTTTTAAGCCATTAAGTTGGTGTTAATTAGTTACACAGTCTATTAGAAAATAATGCAAACCCCACTCCCATTAACACGGGAGCAGGAAAGGGAATAAGAGCC
The DNA here is from genome assembly GCA_902729485.2 of Mus minutoides. NCBI lineage: Eukaryota > Metazoa > Chordata > Mammalia > Rodentia > Muridae > Mus > Mus minutoides. The sequence goes on from LR749570.1 coordinate 798,326, forward strand.
CCTGAGATAGAAGTGGATGGAGGAACACAGCAGACCCAGCAGAGTAGGAAGTCAGTGCCTGAGCTTGTAAAAGGAACTGGAGACCACATCTCCTTCAAACCATTCCCAGATGCAGGAAAGGAGCACACAAGGATGGGTAAGGAGCATTCACTTGAAAGATATGAAGTCAGCTAGTAAAGTACTGATGGTGGACGTGCTCTCTCCTGTTGTGAGAGAGACACAAGAGAGGTCTTCCATTCGAAACTTCTGCTCACTTGACAGTTTCCTTCAGTGATGTCCAGTTGTAAAGTCCTGGTCATGCACACAGATCACCACTGGGTCACTTCAGTGCCTTGTTCTTTCTTATTTAATTAGTTTTAGATTTTGTTTATGTTTATTCTATGTGTATGAATGTTTTATCTCTCTGTGTGTAAGTGCAGTATGAGTATGTAGTGCCTCGTCTAGAAGCTAGAAGAGAGCTTTAGAACCCCTGAAACTGGAGTTAGAGATAGTTGTGAGTCACAATGTGAGTGCTAGAAACTAAACCCTGGTCCTTTGCAAGAGAACAAGTGCTCTTAACACCAAGCAATCTCTCTAGTGCAATCTTACTTTTTTCCTCCAGAAGATTTATTTTTAATTATGTGTATTTGTGTGTGTGTACACCTATAGAAGCCAGAAGAAGATGTGTATTCTCTGCCCCTGGAGCTGGAGTTTTTAATAGAAGCATTAGGAAATGGGAGAAAATAGCAATGATTTCAAGTATTGTCTCAAGTCCAACATTCTGTTGCTTCCAGACAATGAGGCCCTGCTGATTATAAACTTCCTTTCAAGAAGCTACTAGGAACTTTGCAACCCCAAAGCAGGGAGTAAATCTGTCTCCATAGGCTATCATGCAGTAACAAATTACACAGGTATTCCACAACTCATGTTACCCGTTTATTTCTTACCCAACATGTCTGATATGTAGGAGGTAATTCTTTTCTTTGCTGTTCTTATAATGGAAACTAAACCAATCGGTCTTGCCTTTGAAACATTGCTAATTTTGTGAAGGGAAAAAGATAAATTATATAATTTGTTTCTTAAGCTTCTATGTAGAATTGACACATCATTGGCCAAAACAAATCAGATGGTCACTTCTGAGTTCCACTAGACAGGGACATAAAAATCAAGAGCAAGTCTGATATCATGGAAGAGAAAATGTAATTCCCACGAAGAGAGAAATGATGAGTATTTTGAATAGTCAATCTCAAAGGCAGTTCTTGTGGGAAAAAGAGAAAGAAATAGCCAGGACATCTGTGTAACAGGTTCAGAAAGGACTTGGCATACAGTGGGAAGTATGAGAGTTCAGAGGTGCAGTATTCCTATTTGCAGCTCTGCTGCGGGGCATGGCTCCCACGCGGCTGCCTTTCTGGTGGTCACTAGAAAGACAAGAGAAGGGGGAAGTAGGGGACGGGACAGCCATTTTCCAGTCAGCTTTCCTTTTCATTAAGTGAATTTTTATCTCACCAGTCACATAATACAGTTGTTTACACGTATCTCCACCCTGTCCTTTTGCTGAGACTTCTGGAAAGAAGCCAGAAAAAGCCATGCGCAAACAGGGTTAGTGACCCTGAGATGTTGAGTTTTGCAATGATAACAGGTCTACCATTTTATAATCCTGTACGTACTCTGCTTATGACCATGCTATTCTCTGTCTGAAGTGGGTAGTCAAATAGCCAAGGCTGGTAGGAATCACACAAAGCAAGAGAGAGCTTCTTGCCTTAGGCTTTATCCATGCCATGCAATGTCCACATTGATTGCCACTTGGATTGGAAAACTAGTCCTTTACATTGGTCTATATAAACTACAGTTTATCATGGAATGTATTTTAGAAAGACCAGAGAATATTTAAGAATAGTTGAGATTTCTTTCAGTATATAAATAAAACTGGTCAAATGGTCAGTGTCTTAGTTTGGATTGTATTCCTGTGAAGAAACAACATGACCACGACAACTCTTGTAAAGGCAAACATTGGGCTGGTGACATGGCTCAGCGGTTAAGAGCACTGACTGCTCTTCCGGAGGTCATGAGTTCAAATCCCAGCAACCACATGGTGGCTCACAACCATCCTTAATGAGAAACAAATAATAATAATAATAATAAAATAAAGGCAAACATTTAATTGAGGCCGGCTTACAGTTTCAGAGGTTTAGTTCCTTATCATCATGATGGGAGACATGGTGCAGGAAGACATGGTTCTGGAGAAGCAGGAGTTCTACATCTTGATCCACAGGCAGCAGGAGACTATATCACTAGACATATCTTTTTAAAATTAAATGTATTTATTTATTCACTTTACAACTCAATATCAGCCCTTCCTCTCTTCCCAGTACCCCTTCACATAAGTCCTTCACCCATTCCCCTTAGAAGGAGAAGCCCCGCTCTGGGTGTCAACCCTCCCATTCCCATCCCCCAACTCCCCACCCTGCACATCAAGTTGCTGCCCACCCTCTAGGCACTAGACCAAAATTAGGACCAGGCACATCCTTTCCCATTGAGGCCAGACAAGGTTGTCCATTTAGGGGTGTGGGATCCACAGGCAGGCAGGTAGGCAACAGGCTCAGGGACAGCTCCTGCTCCAGTTGTTTGGGGGACCCACATGAAGACAGAGCTGCTCACCTGCTACCTATGTGCAGGGGCTGGACATATCTTGAGCATAGGAGACTCACCCCCACAGTGACACTCTTCCTCTAACAAGGCGACACCTATTAATAGTACCAGTCCCTGTGGGCCAAGCATTCAAACACATGAGTCTATGGGAGCCTTACCTATTTAAACCACCACAGACAATAGCTCAGTCTTAACACGGGAGTTCACATGCCTCCAGATAAAACGGTTCTGTGCTGGGGTTTGCTGTCATGAGAGATGTTTTGGTAACACTAGAAGATATAGATCATAGCAGATTTACACCCTAGCAGGAATCCTAATGAGTCAAATCCGGGTATGGGATACCATGTAAGAAAACACAGCCAGCCTCTACATTTAAAAGGGGTAACATTATGTATGCTTAGCCTGTAGTGTTGAGTTCCAGGGCTTCCTCTAATGAATCATATTGAGGTATCTGACATATGTGTTCAGTCACTTTGAGAGACTTTCTCAAGTTTTCATTTTCTGATACACTTGCATCTGTGACATGTATGGACATAGTAAAGACAACGATCATTGTATTTAAAACTCCTCCCACTAAGACTTGGCTCCTCCTCACACTCCCTTTTGCGGTGATTTAAGAGACATTTTTCATTTGTGTAGTGACAATAGGAAGGGAGAAATACATTTCTATTTTGGTTCTACTTTGAAACTCTATTTCCGTTGATAATAAAATTCTAAAGCATTACATCTCTTTTGGGATTCCCCCCCCCCCCATTTGTGAGAGTATAACTGACAAATAAAAAATCCTGTATATTTACAAAGCAGAGAGTGATGTTTTGATGTATGCGAATTGATTCAATAAGCTGTTAGCATTTTCATTACCAAACACTCTTTTTTTAAAAAAAAAATTGTAGTGAGAACTGTCTCAAAAAAATTCATTCTGCAGTGTATGGTACAATATTACTACTTCCAGTCACCATGCTGTGCAAAACATTCCTAGAACTGAAAAGAAGGGTTTTTTAATCTGCCCACTTTCCTACAAGTGAGAGTAAGAGCCTCTAACAACAAGAGTCTTGAGTGTAAATGTCTTTTTTCTCGGCAGATTTGTCGTAATCTGCTTAGTGTTTTTTTTTTTTTTCTCGTTCTGCTGTTTGATATATTCTGTAAAGGAAGCAAGCTTCTCTAACATGACAGTGATTTGCTGCATGTGTTCGCGTATGTTGTGTAAACTACAATGTACAATGTCTCCTCTTCTGGGAAATGTCTTTTCCCTTTTTGTTTTTTTTTTGTTTTGTTTTTTTTTGTTTTTTTGTTTGTTTGTTTTGAGACAGGGTTTCTCTGTATAGCCCTGGCTGTCCTGGAACTCACTCTATAGACCAGGCTGGCCTCGAACTCAGAAATCCATCTGCCTCCGCCTCCCGAGTGCTGGGTTTAAAGGCATGGGGCCACCACCGCCCCGGCTCTTTTTTTTTTTTTTTTAAGATTGATTTATTTATGTATGTGAGTACACTGTAACTGTACAGATGGTTGTGAGCCTTCATGTGGTTGTTGGGAACTGAATTTTTTGGACCTCTGCTTGCTCCAGTCAGCCACACTCGCTCTGGTCACTCAAGCCTAAAAGTTTATTTATTATTATATGAGCCACCATGTGGTTGCTTGGATTTGAACTCAGGACTTTCGGAAGAGCAGTCAATATTCTTACCCACTGAGCCATCTCACCAGCCTGGGAAATGTCTTCTTAACAAGCAGATGTAGATGAGAGTGTGTGTTTATGCCTCCTCTGTATAAGGGCCTTGCATTTGGGAATCAGATCAAAACCCTTCTGATGAGAAGGCTCAGCCTGTAAAAGCACCTACCACCAAGTCTGAACCTAATTCAAACTCAGGGTCCAAGTAGTAGAAGGAGACAATTGACTCCATAGAATTGTCCCCTGACTGCCACATTCACTGTTGGCACATGACCTCACTCCCAAACAAGCAAACAAATGTTTTTAAAAGTCTGTTCAATCACAAGTCATCGGTTGGAACAGATTCATCCTCAGTTCTGATGTCCTTTTAAGATAAGAGTCCTTTGGCACATATATTCTCAAATATGAATGAAGGTGACTGTGATGGTTTGTATATGTTGGGCCCAGGAAGTGGCACTATTAGAGGGTGTGGCCCTGATGAAGTAGGTGTGTCACTGTGGGTGTGGGTTTTAAGACCCTCATCCTAGCTGCCTATAAGCGAGTATTCTGCTAGCAGCCTTCAGATGAAGATGTAGAACTCTCAGCTCTTTTTGCACCATGCCTGCCTGGACGCTGCCATGTTCCCACCTTGATGATAATGGACTGAACCTCTGAACCTGTAAGCCAGCCCCAATTAAATGTTGTCCTTTAACAACAAGACTTGCCTTGGTCTTGGTCTGTTCACAGCAGTAAAACCTTAACTAAGACAGTGGTAAACAGCCTTCCTAACAAATCTGTGATCTTTTGGATTAGACTGTTCATGAACCACAACCTGCAATATATTACTGTCAAATGCTCTGTAAATGTTACTGTCTCCTCTATAGTCTACGGCATGGTGTTAAGCATTTTGTTTTTTAGCTGAGGCTTTGAGCCCGACCAGTAGAAAATGCCTTTGAAACGGTGTGTCGGAATTTCTTGTGCTTTTCACAGGAAGCTGGAACTGAATCATCTTCAGAACTTTTATATAACCTGGTCTACCATCTTTAGTTCAAGATTAAATAAATACCATATGCTCTCGTGGCCTACATCTTACAAGATGTGAAAAGCTATAACTGAAACACTGCCTAAGTGGGTCGCTACAGTCAGGGATTCTTTCTGGAAAGATCCTCTCTTAGTTAGAGTTTCTATTGCTATAAGAAAATACCATGTCCAAAAAGTTCAGAAGGAAAAGGTTTATTGGACTTACACTTTATGAAGGCAGGACATCAACTCAAACAGGGCAGAAACCTGAAGTCAGGAGCTGATGGTTTCTCACTTGCTCAGCTCAGCTTGCTTGCTTGCTTACAGAACCCAGGACCACCAGCCCAGGGATGGCTCCACCCACAATGGGCTGGGTCCTCCACTATCAATCACCAATTAAGGAAATGCTTCACAGGGTTTCCCTCAGCCCAATCTTAAGGAGGCATCTTCTCAATTGAGGTTTCCTCCTCTCAGATGACTACAATTTATATCAAGTCGACATAAATCTAGCCAGCACAGATCTGTAATTCCCTTTTCTTCCCCTCAGGGCTTGTTTTTATTGTCCCTTCCATATCAGAACTTGCTGAACCACGAAAGCAGGGCATCTATCATGTATGTTCACTATCACCCATTGATGCAATTGTCTAACCCACAATCTATAAGTACCTCAAACACAGGAGCAAGCTTTTATTCATCCTTTAGCCTCAGTACCCTCTTTGGCCCTAATATAGCCTTTGTCCGTTCATTGGCCTGAGCAGAGGGAAGGAAAACCATTGAACACAGGAGATACTGACTTAAGTAGAGAGAACATCTAGATGTGGGTGACAGATGGGAACAGGCAGGAAAGTCCCTCACTAAGGATTTGTTCTCAGGTCAGGAATTCCAAAGCTATCTCAGTTTAGTGTACTACACCTATTTTATTGTGCTTTGAAGATCCCTTAAGTTGAAGGTGTGTGGCAATCCTGGGTGGAGCAAATACATCCAAGCCGTCTGTTCTTTCTTTCTTTCTTTCTTTCTTTCTTTCTTTCTTTCTTTCTTTCTTTCTTTCTTTCTTTCTTTCTTTCTCTCTCGCTCTCTCTCTCGCTCTCTCTCTCGCTCTCTCTCTCTTTCTTTCTTGAGACAGGGTTTCTCTGTGTAGCCCTGGAACTCACTTTGTAGACCAGGCTGGCCTCGAACTCAGAAATCTGCCTGCCTCTGCCTCCCGAGTGCAGGGATTAAAGGCGTGCGCCACCACACCCGGCTCCAAGCCGTCTTTCTATCGGCTCATTTTTTGACTCCTCGGTCACAATTTGGTAATTCTCACAGTAATTCAAACTTCATTATTATCTTATCTGATCCTTGCTGTGACCATCAGTGTTGTTTTAGGGTGTCATGAACCTTATTCATATTGGTCAACTCAGTAAACATTGTGTTCAGACTGTTTCAAAGATCAGCTGTTCCCGGTATCCTCCTCTCCTCCAGCCTCCTCACTCCCTGAGACATAGGAACATTGAAATCACACCACTTAGTTGCCTTCCAATACCTTGAAGGTGTTCTAGGGAAGGAAGGTTCATGAATGCCTCTCTTGCTTTAAATCAAAACCTAGAAATCATTAAGCGTAGGGAGGACAGCGTGTAGAAAAGCCAGGGGAAGCTGAAAGCCAGGCCCCTTGTACCAAGCCACTAAGTAGTAGATGCAATGGAGCCAGTCTCCTAGCCAAGGCCTATCCACAGTAAGACTTGACCTCTCTTCAGTTCTACAGAGGCAGAGAGAGGTGAGGAAGCTGCAGAAGACAAGTGGAGTTGGTTTGTTTGGGGTCAGTAAGAGCATGTGCTCCAGCTCGGTTCCCAGCCCCCCCCCCCCCCAGACCCCTCCTGACCGCCTGTAACTCCAGCTGAGGATGGAGATGAGCGCAGAGACCCACGTTGCTTTCATGTCTGCAAACAACAGCTATTCTGTAGCCATAAGCCTAGGGATAATTTTGGTTTCTAGTTTAAGAAACATATCAAATACATAGACAGTAATTACTCTGATGGATCTAGGCAAGAGCAATTGAAAACCTTTTATGCGTATTTATTCGTGTAAAATGTATACAATAAGAGTAAAACAGTTAAAACAGAGTTAAAACAGAGTTGCTATATTTTGCTACTCTTTATGCTGCACAAATATGAAAATAAGGGGCCAAAAATCTACTGAATACACATTCTTCTTAAGAAGAACAGAAATACTGTGGGTATTTCATTTGTATTTACTCATGGAGTATGTGCATCCATGTACACTGTGCCTTCTAATATTTTGTAGTTAAAACCAACTAATAGTGTCAGAGACACAAACTGTACTTCTTATCAATTTTGGTGACATTTTCAGTGTTAACATGATGAATCAGTAAGTTATGAGGTCTAAAATAAAGAGCCAATGACAAGAAAATCAATATTAAGGTGAATCTATTCTATTAAAATGAAATTTCAGGGGAGGAAGTCACTACAGATGTATTGGAAACAGAAGCCCAAGTAAAAAGCCTGGACATGGAACTGGACTGCTGCAATCTCATGATAAAAATAATGGAAGAGCTGTTTATTATGGATGAGCAAAGATAATAGTCTCAAGAGATTTAGCTCAAGAAGTTTATTCTTGGGGGGAGGGGGAGGGGTAGTAGGAAGGGGTGACTGGGAGTGGGGGCGGCAATCTGGATGTAAAGTGAATAAATTAAATAAAACAAAACAAAATAAAATAAAAAAGTTTACTCCTGATGACGATGTTGAGAGCTATGTTGAAATGATAATACATTTGAATATTAGATAACCTCAGTTGGGAAAGCAGTGACAGGGTTTGACAATATTGGCTTTTATTTTGAAAAATTTAATGTGATTAAAATTACATAGTTTTATATTTATTTTATATTTATGTATGTCATATAAATATATTGTACATATATATTATAATATATAATTATACATACATACATACATACATACATACATACATACATACATATCTGAGTGTGGTGGCACTCTCCTGTAATTTCAACCCTTGAAAGATGGACAGGACAATCAGGGGTTCAAAGTCACCCTTAGCTATTCCTCAAGACCAGCTTGGATTATTTGGAAGGGTCAACAAACAAATGCTACCAAACAACCTCACAGGCCACAAGTAGTTCGTGAAAGGAAGAGTAAATATTTTCCAGACTTTACTAACTTATTTGAAGAAATTTCTGTATCCACCTTACTTTCAGCAAGCAACTTTCCAGTCAGCAGCCTCAACATCCAGGCAAAACCTTCTACCAGAAAAAACATTGCTACTCGCTAAAGACTCCAATGATGAACAGCGATTTTAAACAATGAGCTACTTTAACACTGCTGCATTCTGCTAATTACTTGGCTTTCTGTAAGAAAAAAAATACCTAGCCACAGCAACTCGAGGGAGGGAGGTTTGTCTTGTTTCACAGCTAGAAGGTTCAGTCCACAGTGTCAGAGACATGGTGTGGAGGGCAGCAGGAGCAGAAGGTGGCAGGTCGGACTGCAGTCCCAGTCAGGAAGCAGAGAGAGAGGGACAAAGAGATGGACGGTGCTCAGCTACCGTCTCCTTTTTATTCAGTCTAGGACCCTGGCACAGAGAAAGGAACAGCCCACATTTAGGGTAGGTCCTTTCAACTCAGCTAACCTAATCTAGAGAATTTCTCATGGCCATGTCTAGTATTCATGTCTGGTATTTAATCAAAATTAACCACTAAAGGTATGTCCATTTTTTATTTTTAGAAACAGTGAATTGGCACACTTGTGGTGTAAACATGACTCTTACTTGCACTTGGAAACAACAACAACAACAAAAAAGTATGGAATTTGCTTTATGAAACACTAATGAGGTAGCTTGAAACCAAACTGGCAATATCTGACTTTTTTTCTATTAAATAACAACTGACATATTTTTTAAAAGTACAAAGATCATAAAGAACATACAGAAGATATCTAAATTTCCTCAAAGGGGAAACGATGGCAGTGACATCAAAGGATTGTTTCGAGGGTGAAATGGAAAGACTCATATCCAATGCACAACACTGACTCTCTGGAGGCGACAGGGCATAGTAGGTGTTGTGGTTTGAATATGCTTGGCCCTGGAATGACAGTATTTGGAAGTATGGCCTTGTTGGAGAATGTGTGTCACTGTGGGTATGGGCTTTAAGACCCTCTTGCCTGGAAGTCAGTCTTCTGTTTGCCTTTGGAACAAGATGTAGAACTCTCAGAGGCTCCTGCACCATGCCTGCCTGGATGCTGCCATGCTCCAGCATTGATGATAATGACTGAACCTCTGAACCAGTAAGCCAGTCCCAATTAAATGCTGTTCTTATAAGAGTTGTCTTGGTCATGGTGTCTGTTCCCAGCAGTAAAATCCTGACTAAGACAGTAGGTACTGCCTTACCTTTGTGTCCAGCTGTCTTTTCAACTGTGACATGGGTTCTTGTCACCAAAATTGTATTTATTGACAAATTTCTAGAGTTTTTGCATAGAATTTTTAACTCATAAACTTTATTTTTGCACAATATATACAAGTATAGGCAAATCATTTTAAGCAGTTTTGGGAGTTTCTCATGTTCAGAATCTAATTCTTCTAAATCACTTTTAGCTGCAGAGATGTTGGTTTCTGTCCTTTTTTTTTTTTCTTTTCCTTTTTCTTTTTCTTATTGCAATGTTGCTGTTACATTGGGAGTGTTGGAAAGAAGCAATGAGCATATCTGAAATGTGCCCCTCTGCTGAACTCAGAGTTTCTTTCAGTTCACAGACACCCACTCTCCTTGTGCTTGCTCTGTCTTACCAGAAAGTGCCAATGGAAGGTTGCCAAGCAACCACATTTGTATTCTTTGCTCATGTCTTGCTATTTGCATTCTTTAAATTTTTTTGAAATTTTAATATAATTACACCATTTCCCCCTTTCCTTTGCTCTCTCCAAGTCCTCCATCTATGTAGCCCCATCTTACTTACCTTTAAATCCATGGCTTCTTTTTCTTTAATTGATGTTACCTGTGTGTGTATGACCTTATATATATACCATATATATATATATCTCCTGCTCAGTCTGTATAAATGTTACATTTATGTATATATCTTCAGAGCTGACCTCTCTTTGCATTCTTTTGCCGTTATCCTCTGTCCTCAGTTCATGGTAACTCCAGTGTGTAGCCTCTCAGAAAAAAGTCTCTGGCATCATTCTTGGCTCTTCTCTATCACTTGCACCCCATACTCCACCCAGCAAGGTCCAAAAATCCAGAATCTGCCTTCCGCTGTTCATACTATTTTGGCCAGCGGCAGCGGCAATATCTCTCACCTATAATTACCCCTTAACAGGTTTTTCTTCTTTTGGCTTGGCCACACAGCAATTCTATTCTCAACACAGTGGCCAGAATAAATTTCAGAACAGTTAGATTATGGCTCTCCTCTACTTACACTCCCACTACCTGCTTCAGGCAGAATAAACGGCAGTCTTGGTCAAGTCCTATAAGATCATGCTCCTGCTTCGCCTCTCCTCCTCCTGAGTTCTCAGACCCTTTGCTCCACACCTCCTGCCCTCTTGGACGTTTCTCAATCGTGCAGTGTGTATTTCCGACACAGGGTCTTCATTCCAGTTCTTCCTTCTCCCAGCACCTGTAGAACTAACTTCTGTCCTAGTTTTCTTCCTGTTAGTGTGATCAACATCATGGATGAAACCAACTTGGGGAGGAAAGGGTTTATTTCCATTTATAGGTCACAGTCATTTAACAAGGGAAGCCAGGGCAAGAATTCAACGCAGGAGCTCTGTGGTTGAAGCAGAAACCACAGAGGACTCTGCTGACTGAAGCTGTCAACCTTTTGTTCAGCTCCCTCTCTTATATAGCCCAGGCCCACCTGCCTAGGGATGGCACTGTCCACAGTGTACTGAGCCTTCCAATAGTAAGTAGTAGTTAAGTAAATACCTTACAGACACAGGCCAAACTGATCTAGGCAATTCTTCAGTTGTGAGTCCTAGGAGACTCTAGGTCTCTGTCAAGTTGACAGCTGAAGCTAACTATGATATTGCACCCTTTGTCAATTTTGACATACAAGCACATAACTTTATAACTTTTCTTTTCTTGTTTGACTACAAGATCTCACATTAATAACACAGTATAAAACAGTCCAGTTTTAAAAGTCCCATAGTCCTTAAAAAGTTCAACACTTTAAAAGCTCAAGGTCTCTTTAAAAATTCAAAGTCTCAGGCTGGAGAGATGACTCAGCAGTTAAGAGCACTGACTGCTCTTCCAGAAGTCCTGAGTTCAATTCCCAGCAACCACATGGTAGCTCACAATCATCTGTAATGCAATCCAATGCCCTCTTCTGGTGTGTCTGGAGACAGTTACAGTGTGCTCACATACATAAAGTAAATAAATAAGTCTTTAAAAAATTCAAAGTCTCTCCATTAGGTTCCTATAAAATCTAAAATAAGTTACATACATTCCGCAGAAAGGAAGGTTTATCTCTGCTTACAGGTCCATGATCAAGGGAACCCAGGAGAGAAACTCAAGGGCAGGGGTTGGAGAGGAGAATCCAGGAGGAATGCTGCTTACTGGCTTGCCACCCTTACTAGCTTGTTCAACTATCTTTCTCATATAGCCCAGGCCCACCTGACTAGAGATGGCACACTCCACAATGGGATGGACCTTCCTACATTAGTCAGCAATTAAGAAACTGTCTCATGGATCACATGACCACAGGTTGACCTGATCTAGTCGATTCTTAAGCTGAGGTTCTCTCTTCTTGGGTTACTCTGTTTATGTCAAGTTAACAGCCTTAGTAACTATGTTACCTTAGTAACTATGACAACTCCCCCACTTTCTTCTAAAATTTGCTTCAATCTCCAGTCTTACCTGAGACACACTGTATTAATCAGAGTTCTCCAGGGTTATAGAACTTATGGAATGTCTCTATATATTAAAGGAAATGATTATACTGACTTACAGTCTGCAGTCTAACCCAACAATGGACAATTGAATAGGAAGTCCAAGAATCCAGTACTTGCTCAGTCCCACGAGGATAGGTGTTTCTACTGGTCTTCTGTATTAACTGGAATCCTGAAGAAGTAGGTTCCAACATATGTGCTGGCAAGTAAGTGCAAGCAGGTGAAGAAGAAGGCCTTCTTTCTCCCATTGTCCTTATGTAGACCTCCAGAAGAAGGTATGGACCAAATTAAAGGTGTGTACCACCACACCTGCATTTGGAACATCCTCTGTCTCAGGCTGGCCTTGAACTCAAGAGATCTGCTTGCCTCTGTCTCGTGGGATTAAAGATGTGCACTACCTTGCCTGGGCCTAACCTTTTCAAGGTTGCTATGCCTCAAGCTCTAGATCAAAAGCGTGTGTTATCCCATGCCAAGATCAGGGTCAAACTTCCAGTCTCAAGATCTGGATCACAGGCGTGCCCTCCATTTCTGGATTGTAGTTCATTCCAGGTGTAGTCAAGTTGACAACCAGGAACAGCTATCAGACACACCTTCGTCATCTTATTAAAGACTGCAACCTAGGGGCTAGGGAGATTGCTTAGTGGATAAAGTGCTTGCCTATGCAAGCATGAGAACCCAAGTTCAGAGATCCCCAGCACTTATGTAAAAGCCGGGTGCCATAGCACATACATGTAGCTGTAGAAATGGTGGAAATAGGAAGATTTCTGCAGTTCATGGGAGAGTATGAAAATGGTCCACACAGAGCAGGTAAGAAGGATGGAATGTGTTTAGGTCTTCGCTAAACTTTCAAGAATAAAATGAGGCGTGTGGAAGAACCATGCAATACAACAAAATCACAGATGTAAATACTTCCTTGTGGCTTGGTCAGCTTGGGCTATAATAATAACAAGCATCATCGTGCTTAACAAAACATCAATAGTTGATTGACTTAAGACTACTTCTCATAGTTATAGAAGCTTCTGGAAACCCAAAGCCAAGAGCTCCAGATCTGGCATCAGAGAGTGAATGTCCTCATGGATATCACGACGACCCTATCCCTGCTGCACCATCACCTCTTTCTAATTTTTTCTTTTCTAACTAAAACAAAATGGGGGAATGTTGGTATTCTGTCTGGACTCCACCCCCACAGTTACCTGGCAACAGCCATGTAGGCCTAGCCCACTATAAAAAAGGCTGCTTGACCCCGTCTTTCTCTCTTTCTCCTGCTTTTCTCCCTTGCCTCCCTCTCTCCCCAGTCCCTTCCCCACTCCCTCCATGTGGTCTTGGCTGGCCTCTACTTTTCTACTCTCTCCTTCTCTCTTACCTCTTTCTATGCCTCCATTACTATTTTAACTCCCCTTTCCATGCCCTAAATAAACTCTATTTTATAGTATACTGTCGTGTGGCTGGTTCCTCACAGAGAAGGGATGCCTTATCATGGGCCAGCTGAGGTTCCCCCTTCCCCAACACCTCACCACAGCCCCATAGAACATATTCTATTTATCTTTATATAATCACAACCTCTCCTGACAAGCAAAGAGAAATCTCTGGAGTCTTTTTATAAGACCACATACTCATTCACAAGGATCCCACCTTTATGGGCTAATTACCTCACTACCTTCTCCTGCTGTTATATTGGTGGGTAGGTAGGATTTCAGCATTTTGGCTTGTGGTAGCAGGGTACACTCAGTCCATTATACTTGGGTCTTTTTCCTGGTTGTGGTTTAGTTTGAGTACTTCCCAATGATGTTAATTTAGACTTGAGAAGTCAAACTCCAAGAATATAGCCTTTGCAGGAATGTGTCCTCAAAGCACAATACCAGTGTTGTTCTGTATGAGTTACCACATTACTATTAAAAAAAAATAAAGTAGGAATTCCAGCTTGACCTGCTATGGTACCACATTTGTTTAGGATGATAGCTTGTAAAGAAAATCCTATGACCTGCCAAAATATAAGTTACAGGAGGCCAGAGAAATGGCTCAACAGCTAAATTACAAATTATGGAAGATTTGAAATGGGTGTAATTAGAGGGGCATCCTATGACATTTTGCTAACTAATAGTGTTCTCTTGGCATAGAAAAGGGTGTACTTGGCCTTTGCTCTATTGGCACCTGGGATGAGACAAGCCCCACTCTTAAATCAGCTTTTAGCTTCTAATGGATGTTTTTATCTGTTCTTAACAATAGGTACTATCTGTTAGCTTCGTTGTAACTAATTATTCCTTCCAGTTAGATGTCAAGCCCAGTTGCCTTTAGTTGTCAAAGGATTACATCTGATGCTAACATGGAAATACGACCTATTTTAGTTTAGCGCATGCTTGAGAAAGTTGGCTTGTGACTCTTAAGCTTCAGTGGACAGGTGTAAACCCCCTCTTCCCTCTAAGTTTTGACTCTGGAATTTTGCTCACAGAGTCACTGAAATTCAGTCCCTTGCTGGCACATAACACTCAGCTTATGTTATGTAAATGACTGGATTAAATAAATTTAATTCAGAGAAAATGTTTAGGCACCTGCCTCCAGGAAATAAAACTTACAGTATCTGTGAAATGGGTTTCAGCATACATTGGTCTTTATGAGAATATATGCTTATACAAGGTAATTATGTGATAGTCTATGATACCCTACTATCATCAGCAAACACATTTCTTACAGTTATTTGTTAACTGGTGTGTGCGAGCACATATTCATGCTATGGCATGAGTGTGGAGGTTAAAGATCAAGTTATGGAAGTTGATTCTTTCCTTCTACTATATGAGTTCAGGGATATCAAACTCAGGTGGTCAGACTTAGTGACAGGTATCCTTACCTGCTGAGCCATCTTGCCTGCCCCAGTAAACTACATTTTAAGGACAGTTTTAAACTAGCTGAACAAATGTTTAGGTACTATTGAGATTCTTATGTCCCCTCTCTGCCCCACGGAGGGCATAGCCACTGTCTCCCTTTTGGTGACATAGTGCTGATAATGCTAGTCTAGGATCATATCATCATTGCTAGCATCCTTGTCATAATGGACCAGTCCCGATTACATGAGAATTATTGCCTAGACTTTGTAGTTTCTGTAGAAGTTCACAGGTTTTGTCTAATATCACTTTTTCGGCCAGGATCTTAGCTGTCATGCTTCCTTGTCTTGTCTCTTTAGGCTCTGTTGGCTCTGGCAGTTTCTCAGACTTTTCTCCGCTGAGCGTTTAAGGAAAACTGTCATTGTAGGTGGCCTCTCCTCCATTGCAGTTTGTCCTCAGCATATTTTAAGGCATCTAAACGCGTTGGTGACTATTAGTGTTGTCTCATGTGAAGAGTGAAATGAAGAGTGGAAGTGTAACATGGGTGGTGGAGAGTATTGGAACAAAACACTTATTTGGAAGCATCTTCAGTTTACTTGGGTTTAGAACATGGACAAAACTCGGCTTGCCTGTATTCACCCTTCCGTCTGTCCAGTGAACCTGGCAGGTGTTCACTGAGCCTCTCTTGTAAGGACAGACGTGTGCTAGATGTTGGGTTATTCAGTGATAAGAGAAACAAACTGCCCCCATAAAATTTTAGGTCAAGAAGAGGCACAGTTAAGACACAACTAGAGAAACAAACAAACAAACAAAAACAAAACTCCTAGCAGATAACTTGTGACAAGTACAGAAAATAAAATATTCTTATAGTAGAGAATATCTCAGGAAGTAAGAGGAATGGAGACTAACTTAATTAACATGATCCATTAGATTCTCATCTTAACTGTGTGAGACGTTACTTGAAGTAAAAGGCAAAATAAAATAGAGCATTAGAATCAATCAGTCCAGCATTAATGTGACAGCCCCCCATAGTGCTAGTGTCCCGGACTCTTTCCATTTTGTTGCTCGGGCATGCATCCCAAGATCATTTTATGACCTAAGAGATTATAGGGCCCTAGCCATCACATTTGAATTCCTGCCACATAACTGGGCAAAGATATCCTATTTTCCAGTACTATGTAGTTCTTAATGGCCAGAATGTAGTTGTCAACTCTCCTGACTTCTTACCTAGTTTTCATCCAAGAAGCCACACGTGCCTACTAAATATTAGTAGTTTTCTTGCTATAGAACAGAGGCTCACAAACTATAGCATGCACCAGAATTTCCTATAAGATATGCTGACATATGGAATACTGGACTACATCTCTCATTTAGTTTCTCATTTAGTAGGAAATCAAGAACTTGTGTGCCTAACAGGTTCTGACATACTGCTGATAATGCTAGTCTAGGATCATATTTTGGGTCACTGCCATCAAAAAAGAAAGCATGGGTATTAGAGTAGTATCTCTATAGTGAGCCATCATTTGATCTTTGATCCCTTACATTTCTATACTAAAATCATGCTTTTTGGGATTAAGTATTTCTTCTTTAATATGTCAATACTGTGTAGATTTACGCAATTTAATAATTTGTATATAAGGTTTATGTTTTAGTTAGGATTCTATTATGCAGCAAACCACTTCAGCAATATCTTAAAAACAGTCTCTCTCTCTCTTCATCCACCCACCCACCCAACTATCTATCTATCTATCTATCTATCTATCTATCTATCTATCTATCCATCCAAAAGAGATTTATTAGAGTGGTTTACAGGCTGTGGAACAGCTAGTTTAACAATGGCTTTCTACCAATGCAAGGTCCAAGACTCCAGTAGTTGCTCAGTTCATTTCAGCTGGTCTTCTGTAGCTGCTGAAATCCAGAGCAAGTCATCTCTAATGCCAGTGAAAGAATGAACTTGCTAGTGAGTGTGAGTACAAGCAGGCAAAAAGAGGAAGGGCTGCCTTCTTCCATGTCCTTTATGTAGGCTGCAGTAGAAGCTATAGCCCAGATTAAAGGGGATCTTCCCACTGTTGGAGTCTGCCAAAAGACCCTCACTCACACAGACCACAGAGACCGACATTGCTGCAAACTGCAAGAGGGTTTTTTTTTTAATCATCAATCCAATGAGTTGCCCCCCCGCCCCCTCCCCCCCAGCAAGCAGGCAAGAGGAGAGACCCCAGACAAACAAAGAACTCACTTTTTATACCTTGTAAGGGGCAGATTTAGGCAACAGGGCTAGCTAGAACTATATAGTTTGGAAAGTCCCTTCAGAGGGTGCGGGAAAGGGCTTGGTGGTCTTGAATTTATTTTGGATTCTACACCACATGAAAAGATAGGGATTAAAGGTGAATCTTCCACTTCAAAGATCTGGATTAGAAGTAGGTCTTCCCACTTCAAATGATTCAATTAAGAAAAATAAATCCCTTCCAGGTGTGTCAAGCCTTTTGGGTTTTGGTTAATTCCAGATGTTGTCAAGTTGATAAACATGAACATTCATCACAAGTCCACTCCTCCCTGTCAGGTTGACACACAACCTTATCTCCTATGTCATGCTTAATTTCCAATTAAAATAATAACCAGGTTATAATTATGACTAACATGATACAACTATCCCATATATAATTACAAATGCATTATATATTTAACCAGGTCATAATTATACCTAATATGATACAACTATCACTTGTACAACTACAAATGTATTATTATACATTTTGAATAGTGACAGTGTCCCTTGAGGGACATTCTTTTCTGTCTCAACTTAAATATGATAACCACTAATATCTCTTCTTTATTTTGGAAATAATTTTAAAATACTAAAATAAAATATACTAAGATAAAACAAAAACTAACATTGGAATCGGACCAAACAAACAAACAGAAGGAAAAGAGCCCAAGAGAAAGAACAATAATCAGAGACTCGCTCATTTGCACACTCAGGAATCCCATAAAAACACTAACTGGAAAGCCTAAGTATGTATGCAGAGGACCTGGTGCAGACCCAGGCAGGCCTTGTGTATGCTCTGTGAGTTCATATGAGCTTTGATCGTGTTGCTTTAGAGAGTCCTGGTTTTCTGGTATTCTCCAACTCCTCTTGGTGCTATTTCAACTTTCTTGTATTTGTTGAGACTTTTTTAGTCTCCAGATATGTGACCAATTTTGGGGAGAGTTCCATGAGGTGCTGAGAAGGTATATTCTTTTGTGTTTGGAAGAAATATTCTGTAGATATCTGGTTCATAACATCAATTAGTGGGTTAGCCCCAGGATTTTTTGGTCTGGATGACCTGTATATTGGCAAGAGTAGGGTATTGAAATCTCCCATTCTAAGAGAGATTTGTGTAAGGGTCAATAATGTGATTTAAGCTGAAGCAGTGTTTCTTTGACAAACTTGGGTGCTTTTGTGTTTGGTGCATAGATGTTAGGAATTGAAATGTCATTTTGGTGAATTTTTCCTTTGATGATTTTTCTTTCCCTGTCTCTTCTGATTAGTTTTGGTGTGAAGTCTATTTTTGTCAGATATTAAAATGGCTACACCAGCTTTCTTGGAATATATTTTTCCAAGTGCTTACCCGGAAGTGATGTTTATCCTTGATGTTAGATGTATTTCTTGGATGCAGCAGAGAGATGGATCCTGTTTTCACATTCATTTTGTTAGTATGGGTCTTTTTATTGGGGATTAAGCCCATTAATATTGAGAAATATTAATGAGAAGTGTTTGTTGATTCCTGCTATTTTGTTGTGGTGTGTGTGTGTGTGTGCGCGCGCGCGCGTGCGTCTGTCTGTCTGTCTGTCTGTCTGTCTGTCTGTGTTTTCCCTCTTAATTTTCCGGTCTTAGATTATTATTTCTTCCCAATGTTTTTGGGGGGCATAATTAACCTCTTTAGGTTGGAGTTTTCCTTCTTTTGCCTTCTATAGAGCTGGATTTGTAAATAGGTATTGCTTGATTTTGGTTATGAAATGTCTGTTTTCTTCATCTATTGTGATTGAAAGTTTTGCTGGGTATAGTAGTCTGGGCTGGCATCTGTGGTCTCATAGAATCTGTAGAACATCTGTCCAGGTGCTTGTGGCATTTAGAGCCTACACTGAGAAGTCCAGTGTAATTCTAACAGGTGTGCCTTTATCTGTTACTTGGCCCTTTCCCCTGGAAGTGTTTAACATTCTGTCTTTCTTCTGTATGTTTAATGTTTTGGTTATTCTGTGCTTAGGGTAATTTCTTTTCTAGTTCAGTTTATTTGGTGTTCTGTATGCTTCATGTAACTTGGTAAGAAGCTTCCTCTCTAGATGAGGTGAATTTTCTTCTATGATTTTTGTCTTCGACATGTGTTTCCTCTCCTTTTATTCCTACTAGTCTTAGACTTGGTCTTTTCACTCTGTCCCATATTTCCTGGACATTTTATGCCAGGAATTTTCAGATTTACCATTTTCTTTCTGACGAAGGTATCCATTTCTTTAATCATGTTTTCAAATCTTGAGATTCTCTTCTCCATCTCTTATGTTCTATTGGTGAAGCTTGCTCTGAGGTTCTTGTTCCAGTGCCTGTGTCTTTCATTTCCAGATTTATCTTGGGTTGGATTTTCTTTATTGATTCTATTTCTACTTTCAGGTCTTTGTTTTATTCCTTTCCTCTCACTATTTGTTTGTATTTTCATAGATTTCTTAAAGGGATTTAATAATGTCTTCTTTTAAGGACCTCTATCAAATTCACAAAGGGTATTTTAAGGTTGGTTTTTTTTTTCCTTGTCTTCAGCTTTGTTGCAATATATAGAACCTGCTGTGATAAAACTGCTGAGCTCTAATAGAGACACATTGTCCTGACTGTGTCTTTTAATGGCTGCATCTAGGTATCTGAGTTAGGAAAGATTGTAATTCTAGGTGCTAATGTCTGGCATCGTCTTTGTTGGATGAGTGTTTTGTTCCTTGGTTTCTGTTGTCTTCTCTGATTCTTAGGGGAATGTGATTGCTCTGTGTTGCCTGGTAAGAAATTCTTCTGAGATCCTGATCAGTGTGGCCACTGGGGGTTCCAGGTAAAATGTGTTTCAAGGAGCTTACCCATAGGAATGGGGCTGGGTTGGGGGAGGGGCCGAGGGAGGGAAGCTGGTGTGTCACCTGCCATCTGTTTATTTTCTTAGGAGACTGAGGAGAGGCCTCAGCAGGTGTTCTGCTACAGAGCTGGGGGACAAAAATGGTAGATTGGACTTGGACAAACAAAGACAGAGTAATGATCTGAAGCTCGCCTACCTGCTTCACTGGACTACCTGCTTCTCTGTCAGGCTTGGCTAGACAAAACTGGCCTGCTATTCCAAGGGAATGCCTGCTGAGGTTGGGGGCTGGGATAGAACAGTGAGTTGTGGGAGGGAGCTAAGGAAGGGAAGATCTGGGTGATGTAGTGGATATTGGAGCGAGCAGTGGGGTAAGGGAGGCCTTCTTGTGGTCCGCTGCAGAGCTAGAGACTGGAGGGTTGGATTTGAGGGAGTAAAGGGAGTAGTGAAGATCTACAGTCAGCCTACCTATGGCCCTGCTGGATTGGCCTGCTGATTCCTGGGGAATGCCTGCTAGTATTGGGGGCTGGGGTAAAATGATGAGTTGTGGGGAGAAAGTTTAGCAAGAAAGGCCTGTGTGATCTACTAGAGAAGGGCACTGATAGTCTCTTAATTGATGTTACATTACATGATAAATATCCATATAAACATTCTGTAGAGGAATTTTAATTCAGAACATGGCTACTCTGGCAAGAGATCACATCCAAACACCTTATAGGTTCGTGTGATCCAACTGGAAGGACATACCTTTTATCCTAGGAGACAGAGGCAAGTAGACCTCTGAGTTGAAGGCCAGCTTGGTACAGAACAACTTTCAGAGATAGAGAAATGCTTAGGTCCAGGCATGGTGCTCTATGTCTTTAGTCCTAGTACTCAGGAGACAGAGGCATGCAGGTCTAGAGTTCTAGGCAGTTTTGTTCAGTCAGTTCATGGGATTCAGAGGAAGTTTTATGGGAAAGTTTTACAGAGACAGGTTAAAGCTGGACACAGGTAAAGACAGAATGAACCAGAGAATGAGAAGGAGCCAGAAGATTAGAACAGACTGCTAGAGTTAGTTTGAGGCCATTCAGTAAGAAGCTAAAAGAAGCCAGTTTCGCTCAGCTTGGAGAGGAGTTTTGAGCCTGAACAGATGAGTTGACCCAGCCAGCCAGAGCTCAGAAAGAACTAGAAAGAGTGAGCATATTTAGCAATAAGTCTCAGACTGAAAACATTCTAGGCCTAGATAAGATTGTACGGAGGCTGGAAGCTTCCAGGACTAGGCCTATGCGAGCAGACTGAGGAAGTAAATCTTGGAGATGACAATTACATTAGGAAAGCAAAAGTTACTTTTACAATATTCTTAACAAAATATGACAAAAGAGCTCATGTCAGCTATAATCCTCAGTTCTGCAAGTGGCCACATCATCTTAGCCAACCCACCATTTTCCATCCCCAGCTCTGTAGCAGACCACCTATTGTGGCCTCTTCCTACTCTGTGGCCCCATAACTAGGGGGCTAAATATATTGTAATAGAACACTGCTTTCCTCCCTCCTGTGACCACCTCAGCCCCTCGCCCTAACCCAGCCCCATTCCTAAGGGTAAGCTCCTTAAAACACATTTTACCTGGAATCCCAGTGACCACACCTATTAGAAGAATTTCTTATTGGGCAACCCAGAGCAACCACACTCTCTTAAGTACCAGAGCAGACAACAGAGAGCAAGGAACAAAACACTACCCAGAAAAGACAAGACTAGATATCAGCATCTAGAATTAACAATCTTCCCAAACTCAGATGCCTAAATGCCACCATTAAAAGAGTCTTGGCTCTTTTCCTGGAAAAGGGACCTATACTTTTAGTCTTGAAGGGTCTGAGCCCTTTGTCATCCTGCCTAGATTAGGTTGTTATCATTTCCCATTGACTTTAATCACAGGATATGTAGCACTAAAAGACACCCTAAAGGATCTCTTGCACTCCAGACATAATCTTTCTTACCTCCATTGTACAGAAGCAATCCAATTTTCCCTTGGTAATCTATCTGGATCAACCACCCCTCCTAACACTGTTATTCCTTTCTTAGCATGTTGGTTTAAGAGCATTAGAAGCCCAAAGTGGCCAGGGGAAAATATGAGCTTCCAGTTCAATGGAATGTTTGCTATGGCTCCTGGCAGGAACACTCCTCACTTTGGAACCAAATCTTCTAAGCCAGCTGAACTTAGGTCACAGGGACAGGGAGCAAATTTTTTTCCAGTGAAACACTAGGGGTGATGGTGAGTGAAACTATTTCCTTTTCACACCTTGATTCCTGGATCCATGGATATTGGCAATGAGAGAGACCATACCATATATTGGATGCTTCTTCGAAGTATACATTTCCATTTGATAATTGATTGCTGCTGTGTACACCCTATTTTATGATTTGGTGGGTCAAATAACACCCAGCACATGATGGGCAAATCAGGTAGTGTGGTAACTGGATGGTTCACTGTCAAATGTTCAGTTTCTACTAAAGCCCAATAGCAGGCCAAAAGCTGTTTGTCAGAGGGAGAATAATCATCACCCTTAGCAGATATGGTAGAATCTTGGTCTAATGTCCTAAAGGTCTCTTCTCTCATTCATGTATGTGTGCCTGCCAAAGGCTCCAAACAGTATCCCTGTCTGCCACTGGCATTCCGTGTACCTACCTGCTGGAGCATATTGTCCAACAGCCTGGATGTATTAAAGAGCCTTCTCCTGTTCCAGGCTCTACTCAAAGCTAGCAGCTTCCCAAGTCACTTAGTATATAGCCAGGAAAACACACACAAGTGAGGAATGTACTATCTCCAGAATTCAAATAGGCCCAATAAAAACTGTGCTTCTTTCTTGGTGATGGGAAGGGCCAGGTGCAATAACTTATCCTTTATCTTAGAAGGAATAACTCTGCATGTTCAACACCACTGGATTGCTAAGAATTTCACGAGGGAAAAGGACTTTGAATTTTGGTTGGATTTATTTCCCAATCTCAGAACACACATTTATTATGAACAAGTCCAAAGTGGTTGCTACCTCCTATTCTCTTGGTCCAGTCAGCATAATGACATCAGTATAGTGCACCAATGTGATATTTTTGTGTAAGAGACAAATGATCAAGATTCCTTCTAACTAAGTTATGACACAGGGCAGGAGAGTTAATATATCCTTGGGGTAAAACCATAAAGCTATATAGCTCCCCTTGTCCACTGAAAGCAAATTGTTTCTGGTTGTCTTTATGGAAATGTATTGAGATTAATGCATTTGCTAGATGAGCTGCATACCATGTACTAGATGTGTTAATCTGAAGACCACAACTGGAACAGCAGCTGTAATCAGAGTCACTACTTGATTGAGTTTTTGATAGTCAACAGTTGTCCTCCGTGATCCAACTGTCTTCTACACTGGTCAGATAGGTGAGTTAAAGGGAGATGTGGCTGAAATATATATGTTATTAACAAGCCCAAAGTGGTTGCTACCTCCTGCTCACTTGGTCCAACCAGCACAATGTCAGCAATATAGTGAACCAGTATGATATTTTTGTGTAAGAGACAATCAAAATCCCTTTGAATGAGGGTGATGGGGATTTAGCTCAGTGGTAGAGCGCTTGCCTAGCAAGCACAAGGCCCTGGATTCAGTCTTCAGCTCTGGAAAAAAAAAAGACAAACTAACAAAATCCCTTTGAATGGAATTTTCCTCTCTCAAGTCCTTGAAAATGGCACCAATTTCTTCAGTTCTTGCAGGGGTGTGAACCTGTTTTTGTTGATTCACTATTTTCCCTGACAGAGGTAACTCTAAAGGCTTTCATTTATCCATTCCAGCTATAATAGTCATCACTCCATATATCAATGTGAGAATTCTGCCATGTTCTGATAATATCTATCCCAATTATACATTCTGGGACTTGAGAAATAATCACAGAATGAATTCAGAGACCTACTAGACATACTGTGAGTTGGAATTCAGTCAAAGCTCCATTAATCACCTGACATCCATAAGCCCATACTTTTTTTTTTTTTAAAGATTTATTTATTTATTATATGTAAGTACACTGTAGCTGTCTTCAGACACTCCAGAAGAGGGGGTCAGATCTTGTTACAGATGGTTGTGAGCCACCATGTGGTTGCTGGGATTTGAACTCAGGACCTTTGGAAGAGCAGTCTGGTGCTCTTACCCGCTGAGCCATCTCACCAGCCCAAGCCCATACTTTTAAACTGGAGAGCCACATATTTTTGGGGTCTTCTAGAATCAGTATCAATTAAGAGCTAGAATCCAATAGACCCTCAAAAGTCTGATAATTTCCTTTCCCCCAGTGTACAGTTACCTTTGTAAAAGGTTGCTCTTGGGAAGGATTGGGGAAGGACCAACAGTAAAACTATTAGGTATTTATCAAGGTCCTGTCTTGGGGAAACCTAGCCATCCCTTCATTCAAGCTGCTCTGGGTCTGAAATCTCGCTAAAGTCTGGAAATTGGTTCACAAGCTGAGATTCTCTTTTGCCTTGACCCAATTTAGCCTTTATTTAATTTGTTTGATAATTTTTCTGCTTATACAGATCAAACAAAAAATTCAGTAGTCTTTTTTTAATGTATTTTATTTATTTGAGTTTTCTTTTCTTTTTTTTTTTTTTCTTCATCTATTTCATATGATTGGTTAGCCAGAATGAAAGATCCAAACAAGCCATGCCATCATAAAATTAACTTCGCTAACCGTTACAGGTCAGGCAATTATGGACATTGCTTTGTTTAGGCTGCCCATTACAATGACTACAATGACCTTGCCTTTGGCGGTTATGCTCTGCCACCTTGCTCCTGCTTACTTTGGGGCCCAACTGAAACCACCGCATTGAATTCATCTAACTGAGCAGCAGCATCTCTAAACCTAAGGTTTCTCACAAGGAAGGGGGCAACAACAAAACGCTTCAAATATGCTGCTGCCCCTCTCACCATTTTGTGTCTTCTAGGGTTAGTTAAAGGCATGTCTTCTGGGCCTTCCCATTGAGGAGGATTAGGTTTTACACAGAATAAACACTCTAGCATCTCAATTTCTTTGAGCCTTAAAATCCTTTCATCAACAGGAAGCCAAGGGATATCAGGCATCTCCAACTCCTTTTCGGTAGGCCATCTTTTGACAAATGCTTCAGCCAACCATTCAAACAAATAAACATTTGACACTTTTTTGTTCCCTGTGTGAGCTTCCGTATTAAATCAGTGGGTCTGTATCAATTACCTCAGCCTGATCCAGTATCATGTTCCTTCCACCATATTCCCATAACCTTAAGATCCACTTTTAACTGCTGACACCAGCTAAGTCTGGAATTTTCTCTGTAAATTTAGCCAACCTTACAGTGAGGGCTTTGGTTTGATTTTCTACAACTTGAGCTCTGTGGCTGCTAGAGAGGAGATTCTCTTCCAGGGCACACTTGTGTTTACAAGCATCTGGAACTGGTCAATTTTATCCTTCATCCTATTCTGAGATGCTAGCAGTAGGTTAATTTTATCACAGAGCTCATCCTTTGCCTTTGCCAATTTATCCAGAGATGCTGGGAGCAATCAACTAGCATCATCATTTTCCTTATTTTTCCACAAAATGTCAAAAGTTTTATATGTAGAGTCAGCGAATCTGTTGCCTCTGATTTATTAGACTGGCATTCAGGCTGTGGTCCAGCTAGTCCAGGAATGGCTGTATACCAGTGTCTTAAAGGATTAGTGGAAGTTCCAAGAATCCAGTCATTGTTCATTCTATAAGACTAGATGTCTCAACTGGCCAGAATCCCAAACAAGTAGGCTCTAATGCCTGTGAAGGCATAGACTCCAGGTGAGGGCATGTAGGCTAAGAGATCAAGTTTCCTTCTTCCATGTACTTTATAAAGGCTGCTGGCAGAAGCTATGGCCCCAGGCTAATGGTGCATCTTCCCACCTCAAAGGTCTGGGTTAGAATTGGGTCTTCTCACTTCAAATGATTTAAATAAGAAAAAGAATCCTTTATAGGTATGCCGAGCCATTTGGTTTTAGTTAATTCCAAATCTAGTCAAGTTGACAACTAAGAAAAGCCACCACAATCGGTAATTTCCTCATTGACCCATGAGCAGGAGGATAGAGCAGAGAAAGCCAGCCTCTCCTCTACAGTCACTGACTGGCCTTGGATGGGATGCATGGCCTAACATGACCGGACTGCACTCCCCTGGGCTTGGTGTCAGCCAGGCAAGTTGGTGCATTTCTGTATGACTCTGGTAGAATAGCCTCATGTTCCTTACCCAAATGCTTGGGTCTCCATGAATGTAGAATGAAATTCCCAAGGCTTTCTGAGGCCTTATCCTAGCAGTCACTCTGAGGCCCTGCTGCTAGATTCTACTGTTCAAACAAATCAAAAAGGCATCCCAGATAAAGGCAGGAAGGAGACCACATCACATACTGGTAGGAAGAGTAACAAAGCCACGTGCCTTGCACCTTGCAAGTGGTTGTAGGTATCTCTGCAGCTGTCTCCCCAGCAGTCCATCCAGTCAGGGGTGGGAACTGCCAAATATGGTCTGGACACAGCATATTCCTCAGTAAGCTTGACCTCTACTGTGACCAGAGCAGGGTATGGGTAGAAACTTTTTTTTTTTTTTTTTAGTTTTCTGGAGTACTAACAGAAGCATGGCCAGATCAAGCAATGCTTTAGAAAGTTTGGTTGGGTATTGAGATATATTCTTCCTATGCTTTTTTTTTTTCATATACAAGATAAAACAAAGGAAAGAACAAAGTTTAGAAGATCAAAACCATTTTTTTTTTTTTTTGGTGGGGGTCTAGCTTAAATACATGGCTATTTTAGTTAAAACTTGGAAAGTCAGCATTTCCAAAACAATGTTATCTGACCCACAGAATGTAAATTGCCACCATAAAAGTGGGCAGATTTATTATATGTGATATCAGGTTGGAAGTAGAGAAATTTCTACACGACTGAAGTTTTATCAGGAATCATTATCTGTTGGAGCATTGCTCAGTTTCACCGGGATCTAACATGGCAAGTACTGGGATGTGGTATGAATAATTCAGAGGAATACTCTTTCCTGGACCAAGTCTGAGTGCCCAAGACACCTTTGGAGAAAGAGAATGCCAAACGGCACAAGTTGGGTGAGGAATGGTGTGGTGGCTTGAACAGGAATGGCCCCATAGGATCATATACTTGAATGCTTAGTACTACTGCTTGAGAAAGATTAGGAGGTGTGGCCTTGTTGGGGGAAGTGCGTCACTGGGGTTAGGCACCCAAGCAAGGCTCAATTCTTCCTGCTCTTTCTTCAAGCTGTCTGAGGATCTGGATGTAGGATTCTTAGCTACTTCTCCAGCACCATGTCTACCCTCTATGGTGTCATGCTCCTAACCATGATGATAATGGTCTAAATGTCTGATACTGTAAGCAAGCGCCAATTTAAATGCTTTCTCTTATGAGAGAAAAGAGAAAGCACTTCTCTGGGTGTTGGTCATGGCATCTCTTCAGGCAATAGAACACTCAGACAAATGAGAACTAAGGTAGTAAGAAGTCTACAGGCCACTGCTTAGGAGACATGAAACAGGCTTAGGCAATGCTTTTGATTTCATTTTAGGCCTTTTGAGACAGAATTCTGCTAAGTAATCCAGACTGACTGGAACTCAGAACCCTCTTTCCTCTGCTGCCCAAGTGCTCTTATTACAAGCAGGCCTCACCAGAGCCATCTTTATCTGATAAAATGACATCCAAGCCCACATCTACTTTTTATTTTGGATAAACGTTTTTGTTTTTTTTTTTCCCTGCATGGTAGTACTGTTTTCTTCATGAAGCTTTTTTCCCCCTCCTTTAAACGATTTCCCAACACAAGTGGTTTTTTTATTACTATTATCATTCTTAACATCTTTCTTGCAGACAGTGTGTTTTATTTTTATTTTTTTTATTTTTTTTATTTTTTTGTTTTGTTTTTTCGAGACAGGGTTTCTCTGTGTAGCCCTGGCTGTCCTGGAACTCACTTTGTAGACCAGGCTGGCCTCGAACTCAGAAATCCGCCTGCCTCTGTCTCCCAAGTGCTGGGATTAAAGGCGTGCGCCGCCACCACCACCCGGCGACAGTGTGTTTTAGAGCCTATCACACGTACCTTGATGCTATGATGTTGCTTTTAAGTTTTGAGTAAAGCTTTTCTTCCGCTTTTTAAAATAGAGATATATTTATTTTACTTTAGGTGTATGAGTGTTTTGCCAGCATAGATGTATGTATACCACATGAAAGCCTGTTGGATTCCCTAGCACCGGGGTTACTAAGAATTGTGAGCTATATGAGTCCTGGATTCGAACCCAGGTCCTTTGCAGGAGGAACAAGTATTCTCAGCTACTAAGCCACCCCTCCAGCCTCTTGCTTCCACTTTTTCCTTTGTACCCTACCTTTCAAGATCTAAAAGATGGCCCTGGCATTCACCAGGACCTCTGGGGTTGCCGGCGCACTGTGGGAAAGTTCCAGGTCACGGAGCCTGCTGTGTGCCCACTGGGCATGGAAGGCAGCGCTGAGTTGCCTGGCAGCCTGGGTCTTCTGATTTGAATAGTACGCTTCTTTACCACTGTAGCTTTTTTCAGAGGCCCTAGCTCCCCTTTTAAAATTTATGCCTTTCCCCCGTGAAAACTAAATCCAGTTCAGAAAGCCCAGACTGTTACATTCTGAGAAGTTGCTTTTGTTTGAGGAGTTGATACCGTTATTCCCAGACAGCAAGAGCCGGCTCTGTGGCTCCCAAGAAAAGCTCCGTGACTAACAGGATTCTTTCTTTTTCTTTTTAAGAGTTACTTCCTCCCACTTAGCTGCCGGGTCATCTTGTGAGAGTTCTGAATGAAGTGGTTTATCACCTAGTGCAGGAGAGATGGGAACTGCCAGGTTCTTTGTACTGCCCGGCACCCCTGTTTTTGCGATATGGGCAAAACGGATCCTTGCTAGGCTGGGGAGAGAATACTTGACTCAGAACTATGGCAGTG
This sequence comes from Mus minutoides, assembly GCA_902729485.2. NCBI lineage: Eukaryota > Metazoa > Chordata > Mammalia > Rodentia > Muridae > Mus > Mus minutoides. Next base: position 827,356 of record LR749570.1, read on the forward strand.
CTGGAGAAATCCTGGGCACCCAGGCTGTGAATCAGTCCATGCCTCCTGCCTTCTGATGTGAAGGCAATGGTTAGCTGTAGAGTCAGACCAGAGATGAAGGTGCTTGCACAGCAGGCTTGGGAATCCACTTCCACGGATTTGACATTTAGGCAGAGTGAGCAGCAACTGGAACGAACAGGCATTTAACCCTTGTTACGTCTCTGCTTTTGCTTCCTCTCCTCTCTCAATGTAACCTATTTACAAGCCGCTGAAAACTCGTGAATGCACATTTCTTTCCCCAGCTATTTTATGCAGACAAGAGAGATTTTTGGAAAAAGACATGGAGGACTGACATCAAGCTCAATTGGTAGGGTGCATGCCCAGGATTCATGAAGCCCTGGGTTCCATCCCCAGACTGACATAAACCTATGGTCCCACTCAGGAGATAGAGATGGAAGAATCAGGAGTTCATGATCATTCTCCACTGTACAGTGAGTTTGAGGCCAACCTGGGGAATATAAACAAACAAATGAAACCAATAACAACCACAAAACAAAAAGCTAACAACAACAACAACAACAACAAACCAAAAGCAAAGAGAAGATAAGACATGGTAGTTTGAGAAGTCCACGCAGTAGCTTTTTGTTGTAATAGTCACAGGGAAAACATGGTAAAGTACCTCTAGGCTTTACAGCTTTTAAAGCTCCAGCTGAGACACAGGCAAGCTATCCACAATGAACACATGAGGGCAAGTAAGATTTGCTAACGATGTGGAAAATCAAGATGCCACCCTGTGGAGTGTAAGGGTCAACACAGCACCTGTAGTCCCAGGGAAAAGCTGTACCTTGAAGTTCTCCAGTTTTAGCTTCCACCATGGACTCTACGGTAGGCTTCCAATTGCCCCGGCTTCTCAGCCAATCCTAACAAGCAGGGAGTAGTAGGTCAGCATAGAGAAAAGAATGACCAGGAAAAGAGACCTGAGGCTGAGTGTTTGAGGCAGAAGGCATTGCAGGTAGGGAACTGGTTGTTCAGGATATGGGAGGGCTCAGAAGACAAACGGTGGATGAGGAGATCACTCAAGGACAGCAAGAGCAGGAAGGGGCTAGCCTGCTTCTCAGCTGGGTCTCCAGGAAGGATATTTTTACCAGAGAGGAGGAGGAGACCCTGGGATTATCTGGCAGAAAGCCACCATGAGCCCTTCTGCAGGGAACTGGAGTCATGGCAGTACTGTCTAGATACTGTCTCAGAGAATGTCCTGCTTGGTTTGGATTTTTGTCTTTTCTTTGTTGTTGTTGTTGTTGTGTTGTCTTTGTCACCTTGACACAAGCTAGAGTTATCTGGGAAGAGGACCTGCCCTAGTCAGAAGACCTGCAGGCAAGTCCTTAGGGCATCTTCTTGATTAAGGATTGAACCTGAATTGCGTGAAACAAAAAGCAGTCTGAGAAAGCCATAAAAAAGAAGTATGTAGTGTTCCTTCTTGGATTGTCGGTTTCCGCCTCAGGTTCCTGCCTTGACTTCCCTCAGCAACAAAGGGTGATCTAAGCGTTGTAAGCTGAAATAAACCCTTTTGTCCCCAAGTTGCTTTTGGTCTTGGTGTTTATCACAGCAACAGAAAGCCTACCCCAGACAGAGAGGGAATAGAGAAAGATCCTGGGAAACATGGCTGCAAGAGCTAGCTGATCTCCCGGGCTCCAGAACAGGGAACTGAAGCAGGGGACTGGCCCAGGCAGGAGCTCCGCACTGTTTATGGTGGAGGGGGCTTGAGATTAAGTCTTGCTGGGTGTAGGCCTCATGTCTGTGGTGGTTCTGGCTGCCTTAAGATCTGCCAGTGTCAGCTCCTGCTGGTCTGGGGGAAGAGCAAGGGTAAGAATCTATACACCGCCACATTCTTCATAGCAGCGGGGGACCGCTGCACTGGCTGTTGGAGCATAAAGATCTATGGGCTGCAGAACCCACATGAAAATGGTGGCCCATTTGCAATGCCAGCACTATGGAGGCAGAGACGGGGACTCCCAGGGTAAGCTTGCTAGCTAGATCAGCTGAATAAGTAAATTGAGGGTTCACCAATGTGGAGAGCTCTGGGGGCTGCCTTCTAGGAATTTGGCAAGAATTTGACACTGGGCTAGGACTAGGAAGTAGGCTGGAGATGAATACAGCCTGAGGAGTGTGTGCTTTGTATCTTGATGTGCTTAAGACTCTGAATACAGTAGCCATGGGACCTTTGTCTATCTTTGTTCCTTAACTACTATGTTTATGCCTTGTCTGTTCCTTGACTACTTTGTTTATGCCTTAGGACTGACCACATTCTTTGTATGTACCTAGAATGATATAAAAACAGACTGGAGAAAAATAAACCCACTTTAGCCTCAGTACTGGCTGGAGTCATGTTACAATATTGTCTAATTGTCTTTTTCTTTTCAATCCTTACTCCCTCCCTCCAGATCCAGTTGACTGACTGAGCTGGCTTCTTCACTCCAAAACATCCTGCAGGAGGGCATCCACTCCATCAGAGAATAAAGTAGAGAGTGTTTTCGGAAGGTGCCTGATGTAAAACTCTGACCTCCATGTGTGCACACGTGTATAAACAACAACAACAACAACAACAACAACAACAACAACAACAACAACTGCTCTCAAACTTAGCCATGAGTTAAAACACACCTCAATAAAAGGTGCACTAAAATAAAACATTAAAAGCAGGTATTAAGTCACACTGTGCTTGCTTCATTTCACTGTGGGAGTTGTTTCCTGGATAGCTTTCTCTTCAAATGCATGGAGCTACAGCCTCTAATATGATTGGATTTGTTAACAGGACCTTTGAAGAGATGATTACTGTGACTCCAGGTCACCAGGATAGGACTCTAATCTGATGAGGCTGGGTGTCTTTATAAGAGGAGGAAAAGAAACCAGAAGTGACTTTCCGTGAGTACACAAAAAGACGGTGGCCTTCTGCAGACCCAGCAAGATGGTGACTTTCTGTCTTGAGTGCACAGTGGAGAGGCCATCTGAGGACACTCCTGCGAGGCAGGAGAGAAGCCTCTCCAGACACTAAGGCTGCCAACACTTTGTTCTGCCCTCTAACCTCCAAAAGGACAGGAAACAAGTGTCCCAGTCTGCAGTACTCTGTTACGGTGGCCAGAGTGGGGCTCCACATGAGCTACGCAGCTCACATCCTTCTGTTTGTCTACTTTGCTTCTTTACTTCAGAAAAGAGAAAGTTTTCCTCCTCACAGGATTTTGGGGAGAATTAAATGCAATATGAACTTAAAGCACATGATATGTGGTAAGTGTGAAAGGTTTTTACAATACATAACCCTGAACTTTTGCCTCAGTACTCTGGGCAGATGTCAGATTGAGCTACTACTGTTAGATGCTGTCTGCAGCAACACGGGATCTTCTCAGTGTTTGCCTTAGGTTCTTCTCCCCGCATCTCCCCCACCCCACACAACTGTCATTTGAGATCCTAGTGGCATTGCTCAGAACTGTCACCTGCCTCTTTTTTTTTTTTTTTCAGCTGAATCCACCTTACTTCTTAGTGTTTTTCTTCCCTGAGCATGCTATGACAGGCACAGTTATGTGTCTTGACTGAATCATGTACCGAGTGGCCTAATGTTGAGTCCGCATCCTACCTGTTTTCTGCAATGCTCTCCCTTCTGTCCCTGGCTCTATCCCACCAGCCTGTGTGCTGAGGTTAATTCAACACGCAGCCCCTTAGCTCTCTCACTCACCAGGGGAAGCGCCAGTGCTTTTGTACTAAAAGGGACAGGGTGCAGTGGGCCAGCCTGTTTTGAAACTGCACTTGTAAAGCAAATAATGATTTGAGTGCATTCTTTAAGCTTATGAAGCTTATTTGAGTTGGATTTTGGAGGAAATTCTATGTGTTTGGGGCCCTGGTCATGGCAACTGAATCAGAGCTCTTAGACTCTGCTTCCTCCCAGTACACCGTGATTGGTTCTGAGCAGTGAGACCTGCGGTGGTCTCTCCGAGGGTGTTTGGGTGGTTTGCCACATTGGTGCTTGTCAAGTTTCTAATGGATCCTTGTTCATACTGGTTTTATGTTCTCACAAATGACATAAAACAGCATATGTGTATTGTGTCAGGACTTCTGCAGCTTTTTAGTCTCTTTTTAGTGTCAAATGTTTCAGTTTTTAAGAATTTAAAAACTGAGGGGTGTGTAATGTACACAAGACATGTGTGGCTCTTCCCTTCCTCTGTTCCAAATCTTCCCTCTAATATCAGCATTCTTGCAGGCTGGAATTGTGTCACCAGAAGCTGTGTGGCTCTTAGCCACAAGTTTCACACACAGAGAGAAGCTGGTCTGTGGCCTTCACTTCCAGAAGAAAAAAAATGCCCCAAAAAGATTTTGATGGGTCTACGTATCATTAAAAAAACAAAACAAAACAAAACAAAACAACCAAAAACCAAAAACCAACCACACTTGCTTCAGGTTACAAAAACCCCAATGAAGAGTAACTTAAACAATTGTATTTTATTCTTTTCAAAGATGAAGATGTCCAGAGGCAAGTGCCTGCTCTGTGGTCCACTGATCCCATGGGTCTTGTCCTGCGTTTTTGATGGATAATACAGACCTACATACCATATGCTTGCTTGACAGTGTTTTAATTTGGTTGCTCTCCAGAGCAAAACCTGAGACAAAGACTTGTGTGTAGATTACCGGGCTGTGGGGTGCAGGGTCAGGGACCAGGAGGATGATCCTGGAGGAGAGAAAGCTGATAGAAAGGTCATTCTGGACTGAGAGGATGCCAGGGTGCCTTGGTCTGTCTTTACCGTGACAGAATTTCTGACAAAGCAACTTAAGGACAGAAGGATTTACTTCAGCTCACAATCTGGAGGTATTTGAAGATGGGTGGAGATACTCCACCATGGCAGGAAGGCATGGAAGCAGATGCATGAAGCAAATGCTCACATTGCTTCTGCATTTGGGATGCAGAGAGCAATGTATGCTCGTGCCCAGCTCACTTTCCCCTCTTCGGACAATCCAAGACAGCCCAGGGAACAGTACTGTCTACTCTTAAGGTCGATCTTCCCCAAATCAGTTAGCCCAGTCTACTGAGTCCTAACAAGTGTGTCCAGATAATCCTAACAAGTGTGTCCAGAGGCTTCTCTCCTAGGTGCCTTTAGATCCTGTCACAGCACACTTAATATCATAACCACCAGAGAGTGACGTGATAGATTCTGCTGGGACCTCCTCAGAGGCCCTGTGAGGTATATTTCAGACTGTTTTTCCTGAGGAACCCAAAGGAAGCAATTTCCATCAATACTCCTATCTCCTCCTGACAGTGATCAGCTTATAACCCCTTCCTGTATGTATGTATGTATGTATGTATGTATGTATGTATGTATGTATGTAGATTCATGGTTTGTAGCTACATAGTATTTCATTTTATAGATGATCTACTATTTAGCTACTAATGGGTGTTTATGCTACATCCTATTAATTGTCTAGAGATGGGAATTGAACCTAGGGTTTCACACATACTAAGTAGGTTCTAGCCTCCTCAAATGTATAGTTCACAGCCCTGGTTTTATGTGGAGACATATGTGTTGGAGAGGGCACAGCTTGGGTGACAGGTTTGATTCTAGAGCCAAGGATACCTCTTTTATCCCATTTTGAGATATGGCACTTTTTAAATATAGCCATATTTCATCTTGTCAAAGTACAATTATTTCATACTAACCTATTCAGAACAAAAATAGAAAAGAGATAAAAACTAGCCCCTAAGTAGCCAAATAGATGCCGGACAGCCACAGGTCCCAGATGGAGCCCACGGTTACATGCACAGTATCACCATTGTCTTAAACCACATGGACTTTACTCATGAGAGAGTCCTTTATTAGGATTTTCTTTAACCTCATTTTACTGAAAATTCTAACGAGTTTGGTATCCTGGTTACTATTGCCACAGCAAGGATAAGGGGAAGGAAGTTGCTTGAGGAAGTCTCACCACCAAAACCCAAATCAGAAAGCGACTGACCACAGACAGAGAGACAGGAGAGGAAGGGGCAGGCAGGAGGGGCTAGCACACTGCAGAAGTGACTGAGACACACAGAAGCCAGGCATTCTGGCATGCCACAGCGCAGTGGAGGAACTGAGGTTCACAGTCAGAAACAGCTGTCAAAGGTGCTTTCAGCACACTCTTTAAAAGGCAGGGAAATGAATAATTTATTTTCGGCTATTATATCTTTCCATGTGGTATTGACTGGATCTAATTATCTTTTCCGTGAAATATGTTTTTACAGAGATTTCCCAATAGATAGGGTTAAAAAGATGAGAAAAGTTGATTGTAAGGCCTCAGGGAGATTTACTTTCCAAATGGCCAATTTCCATGGAGTACTAGCCAAGAAATCTCATTCAGCTTGACAGAGGGGGCGTGCAGTTGGTGGCTTCTTAACCTTCCCTTTAGCCCTGTAGCATTGAGGGCACTAAAGAAATTAAATATTTTAAAGATATTTTCTAAAAAGTTTGATTACTATTCAGTGTGTGTGTTCGTGGGTGTATGTGTGTGTGTGCATTTGTGTGTATGTACGCACATGTGTGTGGGTATATGTGGATGTCAGGAGACAGTTGTGGAAGTCTATTCTCTCCTTTTATGACATGGGTCCTGGGCATTGAACTCAGGCTGTCAGGCTTGGTAGCAAGTGCTTTTACCCAGTGAGCCATCTTGCCAGATGGAATATGATTGTATTTCTGTTATTCAGACCCTTACCTATGGGGATGCCCACAGTTGCCTAGTTAACTATGGACTCAAATAGTCATCCACACTTATTGAGTACTATCTCTTTAACAGTGAGACAGAAGAATGAATAAGATACAGTTACTTAATATGTACAAAGAGATGTCTTTACTTTTACTGTCATCAAGTTGGCCCCCACTTCAATTCTTTCTGATTTTTCATATTCCAAGTCTACAGGTAATTAAAGCTGAGCCTTCCTTCCTTCCTTCCTTCCTTCCTTCCTTCCTTCCTTCCTTCCTTCCTTCTTTGTTCTATTTGCTTGTTTGTTTGTTTGCTTATTTCAGTTTTTCAAGCCTGAACTTGCTATGTAGACCAGGCTGGCATTGAACTGGCCTTGAATTCACCTATCTCTGCTGCCCAAATATTAGGATTAAAGTTGTGTGCCCGCACCTCAGTGTGTGCAAACCATCACTGCACTGGGCACTAAGAGGTGTGTGGAAACCAACTATCTAGCTAGGCCCACCCTGTGCATTTTGTTGCTGTAATCTGAAGAAGCTTTGGGGTATCATTTTGTGTTTATGTGTGCATGGGTGTGTGTAAAAACTCTCAACATCATTCTCCCCTTGCTTTAGAGGGTAAAGAATATGTCCAAAAAAAAAAAAAAAGGCAATAAAAGAAATCTGAAGTCCAAACTTTTAAAAAAATATATAACTTATAAAATGTTATTTGATTACAAAATAAAACAATAATGAGTTAAGAAAAAAGAGAGCCAGGCAGTGGTGGCGCACGCCTTTAATCCCAGCACTTGGGAGGCAGAGGCAGGTTGATTTCTGAGCTCGAGGCCAGCCTGGTCTACAGAGTGAGTTCCAGGATAGCCAAGGCTACACAGAGAAACCCTGTCTCAAAACAAACAAACAAACAAAAAACAAAAGAAAGAAAGAAAGAACGAAAGAATGAAAGAACGAAAGAAAGAAAGAAAGAAAGAAAGAAAGAAAGAAAGAAAGAAAGAAAGCCACTAAGAGGGTTTACATTTGGGAATTTACATAGAATTCCTTCCAATACTCCTCTGAGTAAAAAGAGAGAGTAGAATTGTGAAATGTTAAGAATGAGAACGGCGTGGAAGTGGCAGAAGTCAAGACTCTAGAGTAGCTAAGATGGCATTCAGTGGGAAACCTAGAGTCTTTATATAGTTACTTACATTTATGTTATATGAATGAATGTATGCATGGTAGGGTGTGGGTATTGAATACACAGCGCTTGAACATGAGCTTTTACATTTTGGGTACACTTGAGCACAGGTCTGATAGTGGCCACTGAATTGTAGGCCACACATTTCTAAACCAAGGTACAAGGGTCCTTATGTCATCCTTAACTTCTGTCTTCCTCTGAAGTTGTGATCTTAAAAGCCACACGCAGAGATGGTGGAACCATTTTATGCAATTGATATAGTGCTTTGTGTGAGCAAGAAACTAAAGTTTGGGATCTGGGGAGATGGCTCAGCAGTTAAGAGCACTGCTCTTCCTGAGGGCCTAGGTTTGATTCCCAGCACCTGTGTTGGATAGTTTCAGAACCACCTGTAACTCCAGCTACAGGGGAGGCTCTGGCTTCCTCAGGCACCTATAATCATGTGTGCATACCCCAAATTATACATAATAAAGAAATTAAAGTTTGTTAGGTTTCACGCTCATATTTCAATGTAGCACAGCCTATCTTTGATCATGTTTTATAAGATTGGGTTTTCTGAAAGTAACTCTATCTATGCTATTGTCAGCTTACTGTGGAAGTGAAGGTGCCGAAAGAGAGTAGAAAGGAGAAATAAACCGGGCCCCCCCCCCCCCCCCGCCCCAGTGCTCATTATTTTGCCTGCTTATTGCCAGAAAACTATCGCTGAAGTTTCACTTACAAGCGCACCAGCACAGGCTATGCACAGCCATGAGTGCACTGGAGGATCTTAGGGTTTTGGAGAAGGAAAGGGCTCCCAGGAGCACCTTCACTGCCTTTTGGTTAGAAGATTTGTCTTAATTTTGTTAATCACTGACAAAAAAAAAAAAAAAACCTGCTTGTTTTTCCTCATATACAGTTCCTAGTCTGTAATATACAAATGTGTATAAGACATAAGTCATATATATATATGTATATATATATATATACATATATATATATGTGTGTGTGTGTGTGTGCACGTATGTGTGTGTGTATATATATATATATATATATATATATATATATATATATGAATGAGCTAGATAGCTATGCTGAGTAGAATCTTCTAAAATGTTTGAAAATGCAACAATGGTATCTAA